>JANHGN010005876.1:0-46697 GCA_024605025.1 Megaceryle maxima | reverse complement strand
TTGGGGGTGCAGGAAAGTGAAAGGCTGCACCTGCAGGGAGGAATGGACAGGGCAGGTGACCCCAAACTGACCAACAAGGTATTCCAGCCCATAGATGTCATATTCGATATAAAGCAGAGGGATCTGGAGGGTCTATAGGTTTTGTTAGCTTGCTAGTTTTGTTTTTTGTTTGGCTTGCTAGTTTAGGTTTTGCTTGCTAGCTTGCTTGCTCACTCGCCCTCTCTCTGGGTGCTTCCGGGCTCTTGTCCCCTCTTGGACAGCTTTGTCAGATTTGCTCAGGTCCTCTTTAAGTTCCTTCCTCGGAGCATCCAAGGAGGACCCTGTCCATTCTGTCTTTGATCCCAACTGGTGTGTTCCTGAATCCGGTACCAGAATCCAGCTCCTGAACACAACCCCTGTCTGCTGCAGGGCCCAGTCTGGGACTCCCCCAAAGCCTGCCCCACAGCATCAGTGGTGATGGTGATGTAATTACCACCAGGGGGGTTGGGTTCAATACTAGTTTTGTATATATTTGTACATATTCTATTATTATTATTATTATTATTCTCATTAAATCTGTTCTAGTTTCCTTTTCTAATAGCTAAGTCTCTCTCCCTTTGGGGAGGGAGGGTGGTTAACAGAGAGCATCTGTTACAGGTCTAAGGGGCCGCCCTGACCCTAAACTGTGATACCCTTTAAACACAAATCCTTAGGAAACGTAGCTACTGCTACTGTTACATCTTAGAAATATAGAAGTGTCTGGGTTGGAAGGGACCTCTAGAGGTCATCGAGTCCAACACCCCTGCTGAGATCTTGCAGTATCTAAAGGTGACAAAGATCCTCCCCATTGGAGATTTTCCAGATTGTGGGAATTAGTTCCTGGAGATAGAATAAATTGCCAATACAGTACTGAAAATAATGAGATTTCGTATTGATTTTGGTGGGCATTCACTGTTTTTCATGATCTAAAATCATTTTGCATTTCTGGAGCAAAATGTCCACACACATCACTATCAGTAGGGTACAGCAGCAAAACACCATTACTGAAGTCACAAGTTCAGGCCTTGTTTCAGACTACTTAACACTGCTGCCCCCAGCAAGAAACACTTCATGACTGGGATGTAGAAGTCAAAGGTGAAGATGTATTTCAAGCTTTATTCCTGTAGCTATTACTTACAGACCTGACTTGTCTAGACCAATAATAGACCAAAGGTCTTGGGTAGACTTTAAGCTTCATTCTGAAAGTCAGAATGGCAGGAGAGACACTTTGAATTCACAGAGGATTCAATCCATGACAAATCTAGCTATAAATAATATACTTAAAGCACTCCGTTTACATAGGGAAAAATGAATCTAGTTCCAAGACTATTGTTTGTGTTGTAAAAACACAGTACAGTTTAAACCCTAATACACAGTTTACAATGCATTTTCCATCAGTTTTGGTTATCTGAAACATCTTTTTTCACAGAATTGTATCATTCTCTATCATCTACTAAGTAGTTTGAAGGTATCTCATCTGTTTTTAAGTACATAATTGAATTCCTATCAGCTTCTCCCATTTGGTTAATATGAATTGCACCACATATTAGTTATTATCAGTTTGTATACCAAAAATGTGGGGCTAGCTAATAATGATAACAAATCTCAGGCAAGTTTTATGTTTGCTGTTTCTTCTCCCCACATGGCTTGCTCAGTTCTGAACCTTAAAAATACATAATACCATTCCTTGGAGTAAACATATTGTAACTCAATTTTCTTCCCCCAAGCAAGCAACCAGATGAATGGCCTTGGCGGATTATTCTGTAACAGAAACACTCATAAGGGGTCTGTGATAAGCAAGGCAATGGAAATGGAGTAGTGCACTGTTTAAAATCATCTAAACATTTTCTCTTAACATGAAACATTTGAAAATGTGTAGCTCAGTGTTTGATGAAACACAGTACCCTGTTGTCTGTAGCCCAGTTCTAGCCCCTTCTTTAAATGTAATCTTTTATCAAAGTCACATATGTTTTCAATAAATTCACATGTGGATGCAGTTATACCAGGAAAACTGATTCACAAGTACTTTAGAGGCTTCTCTATCTTTCAGGCCCACCTAAAGTTTCTTTCCATTTTTTTAAATATTTTTTTAGTAAGCATACAAAGGGAAATAATCAGTTTTGCTTGCTTACAACACAACCACCCTGGACTGAGTCATAAGTACAGCATTGTTCAAAGGAACAGCTGGTACTAACTCCAAAAGTTTAAGCGTTCTTCTCCAAACAAAAAACTCTCTTGAGTCTGTTACTCATCATCTCCCACAGGTATTGATTCAAGGCTACAGTTCTGCCTATTCCTGCCATGGCTAAAAAGATTAGTTGCAAGGTTTTCAGAAAGGAGCATTTTCATGCACAAGCAAACATACAACTATGTCTTTCTTGTCTGCTAATCTCTGTGATTATTGTATCTTTATGAAACTTTTTCAACCACATACAGCACCATCACCCTTTAACAACAACAATGAAGTACTAAGAAGCTTTTTCTGCAGAACTGGATTTACAAAGATAGTTTTGCCCTAAGGAGCCTAAATTACATCAACACACAACTTTGCTGTAAATTCAACTCAATTCTGCCAGCTTTTTCAACCAGGAAACACAAATTTAGAGGTAGGATGTGTTTAAAATATATTCTCAGGAACTGAACTCATATTGTGCCAGACTATCAAAGCAAGCTTAATACAGGTCACCTCCTCATTTCCAGGAGTCTAATTTTATTGCTCCCTCCAAGCCATGCCAGAGATGGGAGCTCTAAAAAGCACTTTAATCACTTTTGGGACTGTGCTTAGCTTGTGCTTTCAAAGAATTTCTGCGAACAACCAAATGGTAAACTTTGAACTTATTTCACAGTTTTCCAGGATGTCTCCCTGACAGTCAGTCTTCAAATACAATTTGCATTCAGTATTGTTCATATTGCCTGCATTCATATCAGAGCTCATCTTGTCCTGGAATATGCAGATATTTGCCAAGACTACTTTCAAGCGACGGAGTTTAAATACATATGCCTCCATAACCTGTGGACTTGTGATTTGAGCCCAGATTACCAAAGTAATCTAACGCCTTCAAGTCAGCACAGGAACCTTCAACTCTATAGAGAAATCAAACAGAATAGGGATTTAGATGCCAGCCTTACATGGCTTGAATTTGATGTGACCAGAATACTTCATCAGTAGCTGAAATACAGAAGCTGTAAGTGACAGGCAGCTTTAGGAAAAGATTTTGAGTTGTAACCAACTTGCTGCAAATATTTTTTAAAGAAAGTTGAAGGAGAGTTATTAATGGTAGATATAGGGAAGTTGAGGGTGCCCAAACCTTTTCAGTCAGAAAGCTGTATTTGCAAATTATGTCTGGACTTAAAACAAAAAAAAACAAAACAAAACAAAACAAAAAAACCCTATAAAATTAATTTTTTTAAAGATATATGGAGAGAAGTTTCAAATGTTCATTTGTTACATGTCTGTTTTAGGATCACCCAGATCTTTCTGCTCAGTGAGGAGAATACTTCATTATCAGAGATCCAGTGCCAGGTCAAGTACTGCCTGTGTGAAGTGAGGAGATTTACTGCCCTGCCATGCCACTGGGCAGCCCTGGGGATGACAACAAGACACCACATCCTTCAACACCACAGCACCACAACACAGCTGGACAAATCCCAGCTCTCACCACTGTATTTTTCTGACTCTTCAGCAGCCTGTGCAAAACCCGTGTGTGGTTTCAAACTCCATGCTGGTAAGTGTGATACAGGCAGAGGAATAAATTGTGACTGTCCTTCTGGGGTAGTGAGTTTACAAAGCTCACATCATCCTCACTGACCGCTCTTCTGAGTAACTCATGCCGGAGGCTGAGGATCATCACAACTTAAGTTGTACCGAGTATGATGATTCACATGATAGAAAATGGGTTCAGACTTTCAACATCTGAGCATTCTGGGCTAGATCCAGAAAAATGTTTAAATATATGTTTATATTTTATTTATGTGGAATCAAAAAGTGTTGTGTAAGTTAAAGCATATACTTCATCAAAGTTAGAGTGCCTGTGTCTTGGAGAATCAGGTTTTATATACCAAAGCCTTGCTCCCAAAGTTACAGATGTACCTTACATTAAGAAACAGAGCACACACAGTATGATGGCAGGATCAGGGTCAAAACTGGGGACAATCTCTCCAGAATAAGACCAAGGGACATGGAAACCATACTGCCCCCATAGGGTTGGGGCCAAAGAATGCTGTCAGCCCATCATCTTCACCAGAAATGTTTTGATCTTTTGAGGAATGACAGTGCTGGAAACTCTCTGAATGTCCTTATCTGTTGTTATGTGTAACCTCTGCTTCCTCTGACTCCAAGAAGGCCCCACTCTCTTCAAAGGAAAAGTTTCTATACAACTGGATGTATGACATAAAATTCAGAAGACACAGTTTTAGTCTGTCTATTACAATCAAAGAATAAGCAAAATCTACCTAATCCTGAGATCTATTTGAAACCAACTTCCAAAGCTTGTACATTCAAATGCTAGCATCAGAATATGAATTATTTTTACCTGAAATTTAAAAGATTTATATGCACTGTGGTTATTTGGTGCAGTAAATCTTCACATAAATCTGTTTACAGACATATTTAACTTACTAGTTATTCCAGTGAAAATCCAGAAAACTTCCAGGGAAACACAAAATTCATAGATGTGGATGGAGATAAAAAATAGTAGCGTTTCAGTGGAAGTGCTGTGGTTTTATACTGAAATAACAAAGTAGAATCTGGTCCGGAGAACAAAATTCCCATGGAAATCTGTATGACAAATTCAGAAGGGGTATAGGTTACATGTTAAATATAGGTTGATCAGAAATGGTAGAAGTGCTGAAGTAGTGGTAAGCAGGATCTTGGATAAATTTATTCCCCAGGGACTGAAAAAATGGGTAATGTACGTGTTGAAGAACACAAAGTAAAAAGTAAAATGAGAAATTAAGAGAAAGCAAGCCATTCTGCTCTCTTGGCTGAAATCCCTCTTATTCTTCAGATGAGGAGCTATTGACTTCACTACAGAGACTGAGCCTTTTCTCATTTCATGCCATTCAGCAGCAATGGTGGCATATGAAGGGAAACTGCTGCCTAACACAGAGTGAAAACAGCTTCACTGTCTCAGTGTCCTATTACTCTCCACACAGGAGAAGCAATCAGAGGGAAGGACTTCCTGGCAGGGATTTCAGCTGCAAGAACTCGTCCTCTGGGGAGAAAAATAAAAGATTCTTATGTAAACCTTTATCAAGGGCAATGCTTCCAAAAATGGGGGAGACCATTCAAAATACGAGCATGTCTGCTTGTAAACGGAGATCAGGACAGAAAACTGGAAGAATATTGTGTGGTCTCAGCAGTAATTTCTTAAGGGGAACATTGGGTGAACTCTCCCCCTTCCCTTCTCAGACTCAACCATGTCTGGTTCTCTGATTTAAAATTCAGTTCAATACCTCCCAGACAGGGAATATGATTTCCTCCCTTCTTTATAGATTTCTCTGGTTTGCATTACCATTCAATAAATATATTATAAAATGTTATTTGCCTCTGTCCACAGCATTGGAATTGTTGCAGTGATCTTAAAGATATCACAAATTAGGTTACTGGATCCTGCTCCAAACTCATCAGGGTGCACTGGGGGAGACAAAAATCGAGCAACCCCATTGCATCTGGTGCTCAGTGTTTATGTATTTCAGCAACACACGTTCCATTGTGCTAATAGCCATCTGGAAAAGCATCAGTGAGGAAGAAACTGTCCAGTTAACTGCAAGAACCAGTGCTGTCCTCCCAACCAGACTGGCAGTCAACACTGAGCTTGAGGGATTTTAATGTACACAAATATGTTTTTGATTTGGTAACCTTCATTTTTAGCAGGAACTTCTTCTGAAGTCAGTCAAGGTAAATGACCAGAATCTGTAATGAAATCTAAGAACTGTATGCATTACTTGTGTTCAAGATCAGTAGTGAATTCAAAGCATTGTAACTGGAAAAAGGAGATAGCCTTGTATCAGAATGTATAAGCTAAGTGTATCCTGCAGAAGCAAATAAAGAAATCAATTCAGTATTTATTGTCAGCAGGCACTTAGGAGGAGCATTGACTGCTCACAAACTGTGAAACTGCTGAACCAATTCTGCTAAGGCACTGGACATCACATCACCCCTTAAATGACATACAAAAAAAAGTGTCCCCTGTAGCAATGTTCCCTTACTTGATTAGTGTTTCCACTGCAGTACAGACTGCAGATACTCTGGGGCCAGGACCATGTGAGCCAGTAAAATACTCATGAACAGGATGTGAGTCTGAAAGCAACACAAGCACATCAGAGGAGAACTCTCCCAAGCTGGTGATGGCAGGGCTGTGGGAAGGTAACTGTGCTACTCACCTCTCACACCCACACACTGTATGCATCTGCATGGGGACTGTCACAGCCAAGGCAGCAAACACTGTATGAAGATGTAGGCATGGTCCTTTGGCATTGACCTTGTCTCAAGCTCTTCCAACGGGTCTGGCAGCATCACACAAAGAGGTCTCCTCCTGAATCTACCCCATAAAGATGCTAACTGACACATCCTTCTGAGTGTAGATCATGGAAATACAAACCAGACATCAGCATCCTTCAAGTGGCTTCTGAAGCTTCCTGCTCCATGGGAAACATGCACTAGCAAGTGGTGAAAACTGCTAAAAATAAATGGATATTACAGTAGGGCTGGAAGCAAACCTACTGCTATAACTATTTGTGACTCTTCAGGAGAGCACAGACATCCATTTGGATTCTACCATTTCATCCAACTTTCCAATGACCCATCCCAGGGTTGGGATGAGAATGTGAAATATGAAAATTGTTATTGGAGAGCTATCTGAAATATTTGAAAATTAAGATTTTTTTTTTTAATGGACTTTCTTATTTTATCTGGTAAGATCTATGCAGGTGGACTCTATGACTTTACAGAACTGCTCAGAAGGCTCAGGGACATCGGTGGCACTTAGGGCATAGGTTTAAGAAAGGAGGACCTTATTCCTGGCTCTCTGAGGGGACTCCATGCCTCATTGTACTCACTGTTAAGTATTCTAATCAAGAAAAGAGAAATGTACCTCTTCCCTCAAACATATTTTGACCAGCTGCATGAGATGACAACCTCCTTTTAAAAGCCAGAAAACAAACAAACAAACAAACAAAAAAAAAAATCCAGAAAAAACAAACAGATTCTGTAAAAATTAATATTTTTACCTATTTTTTACTTAAACAAGGCTCTTAATACCACATTCTGAAATCTGACACTGGAATACCCCTAATGATGGGAAATAATTTATTGTCCAAATAGTCCATAAAAGTGACAATCCATCTGAGCTGCAGGAAAATGAAGATATGCCAACCATGCCAGACTTTCACAAGTTAGATGACAGCGGCAAAATCGTGAGCCAAAAACAAACAGGAAGAGTTTGTGACCTCTCCAGAAAAAGGCAGCTACATATGGCAGCAAATGACAGCAGTTATGTCCTCTGCAGTGCCCTCATGGTAGCATCTTCCCTGCACCAGCTCTCCTTTGATCATCAAAGAATGCTTCAAATACTAAAGAAAATTATGTCAGGATATGACAGGAGTATGAGGAAACAAAAAAATTGAAACATCTGAGGGTGATAATTTATTGTTGGAAAAAACAAGTGAACAAAAACGTCCCAGCTCAGCCAGTAGAGCATAGTGTTCACCAGAGGTATCTCCACCTGTTGATTTCATACCTTATATCTGACAGAATGTGATGGCATTACTCAGGGATTTTACTGGAGCCTGATAGTTATCCTCAGACAACACTGAGATCCTTTACAGAGGACTTGAAATGAAACAACAAACTGCATAAATTAAAAGGAAAAATATCCATCAGGATTTTTTTTCTGCTAAATTCAGCCACATTTGATTATTTCTGGGAGTTCGTTCAAATCATAGACAATAAAAGCATCTCCCTTCTTCATCCTATTTTTCTGTTACAGCTCTCCAGTCATATTCCTCCTTTGTTTCCTCATCAAACACAAGCTTTCTTTCCATGTTTTGAAAGTTCACCAAAACATTGTTCTGTCCCATCAATCCATTACTGCAAGGTCAAACAAAACCCAGGCTTTACCAATGACAACAGACCCATCACCCTTTTCCCCAGGAAGTCCTTTAGTGCACCAGTATATTTAGATGTTTAGAACCACTAGCTCTAATGGTCCTATTTCTATTCGAGGGCAACAAAAATAGCTTTGTGGCCACTTAGGCCATGAGCTCCATATCCTGCATACCCTTCCTCACTGCCATAAACAAACAGGGAAATTTTCTGATCAAAATGTGCAATGCAGTCCCTAACATCCCTCCATCATGCACCCAGTAGTCTTTAATCTGGCAAGCAGGTGTGCAGAGAGCTGTGGAAAAGATCTGCTATTAAAGGAGTGAAAGTTTTGTGCATCACATTGGACTTACCTACTGATTTTTGTCCTAAACCCCAGGCCAGATAACCTTTTTGATCCAGCTATTACAATTAATCTTTTAGACTGCAAAGAGCTCTGTAAATGGCATTTGACAGCACCAGCATGAATAGCCCTGCATGACTGAAATCTTAATGCACCACCAAAGTGCATAGGATCATAGACTTAAAGAATTCATGCTGGAAGGGACCTTAGCAAGTGTTAAGCCCAATCTCCTGCTCAAAACAGGGACACTCATAAGACCAGACCAAGTTCCTCAGTACTTTATCCAATGTCTTTAAAAAGCCTCCCAGGATGGAGATGGCAAAATCTCTCTGGGCAACCTGCTCCCAAGCCTGATTGTCCTCATGCTGAAAATATTTTTCCTTTATTCAAGACAGAACCTCACTGTTTCACTTCTAGTGTGCATTGAATCAAAATAAATATGATATCAATATATAATTATTATTTGTAAGAATTAATATTATATCATTATGCAGGACTTTCCAAGACCCTTTTCCCTCGAAACTTAAAGGATAGATAAATTTGTACGCCCATTTTTGAAGTACATCAACTGTTGCTTATTTATTGTCTTTGGGAATAACTAATATACATTCAGAGCTATTCTATAACCAGATATGATATCTTGCATTACAATGTCCTTTGCAGTAAAAAGACCCCCCAAGCACTTAATCATATATCATATAACCCTGCATTATATGGTGGTTGTTTCTTTGGTAAAGCCTGGCAGCTCTTTAACCACAAACATAAAATAAGGAAAAAGTAATTCAGGATAAGACATGGGAAGTTCTGCAGGAATTTGGCTTGTCCTTCTGTGGTGATGTTTCACTGGGAAGAGTCGTCATCAGCATTTCTCTCAAAGGCTGTCTGGAAAGAAACTCCTTATTCACTTCAGTACATCTAAATAGCAGAGCTCAGCAACTCCCAGTGATGTTAATAGAAACTCTTGGTTTCTCAGACTGATCGAGAAGCAGAAAAAAATGCTTTTAGTTCATGAAATCCAGATTTTGAGACCTCATATGAAGCTCCTGTTATTCAAAAATTCTTTTTTCATTTTCAGTCCTGAACACTATGGCACATGACTTCACTAAACTAAACAGGAGCTACATAACAAAGCAAAATGCAGTGAAACATGGTGTGCTTTTTGAATTGGGATCAGAATTGGTGTCCCTTGTAATATGCCTCAGGATACCTTCTTCATTGTCCAAGAGTGATGAAGAATACAGCCCTGAGCCCCCTCAAAAGCACTCACACCCCCTAGACAGGGTCAGAGCTAAAGTGTTTTAGTCTGGTAATGACACATCAGAAGCAAGGATTGTTCTTGTTCATATGCACATCATGTTCAGATGCTTGCCTTGTAAATGCTACTTTCCAGTGCTTGCTGAATTATTTGCCGCCAAATCTGCTAAAGGAAAAGAATAGAGACACCAAAGAGTAAACAAACCTCAAGCTCTGGTACACCTCCACAGTATATTTGGATGAGTAAAAACAACAAAGATGATGTCTTTGTTTTTGCTAGGATCGTTCAATTCCATGATTATAGTTCATATTTTCTGGCAAGATTTTCAGTTGCGATTGAACACTCTGTAAACAAGAACAGATGCTCTGGAACTTGTCAGTACCTTTCTCTACTATCCCTAGCCTGTGTACTGAAAGAGGAAAACAGTGTAACACATTTGGGTGGATTTTTTTCCTTTTAAGGACAATTTATCAGAATGAGGAAGAGTGAGAAACAGAAACAATCAACACCAGCTTTCATAATTAACACAGGGAATCAGCCTGGTGACAAAATTAGCAAAGACGCTCCAATGATTTTTACATTCCGGGTTAATTTCTCTGCAAGGGTGGAAGAGACAACTGGATTTTCTGTCCTCAGAGCAATCTGCGTCATTCTCAAGGTAATACAATAGCCTCAGAGTGTTGCCGTTTAGAGTGAACACGTGTTCCCCACCAAACACATCAACACTACTGCACTAACTGTGAGAAAGGATCTCCATTAATTGTCCATGGCAGAAGGACTTCTGTGGCCCAACCTTCAGAAGGCTGGACCATCAAGTAAGGCAATGGAGTGGAGGAAAATTCAACTTCTCCCACAGCTCTAGTACCTGGAAGATGAGACCTACCCATTCTTGTTCAAGATGTTTTAACCCTCATGCCATCACTGAAATGGTGTGAAATGTTCACAGAAATCTTTGCCAAAATTCTCCAAATTCCTAGAGGCAAAAGATCCACATGATGTCTGTCAGAGACCCTAGCTTACTGTCACAAATAGCAAGAAAGAGAAAACTTCTCAGCCATTTTGGGTTTTTTCCCTTATTGGGCAAAACAAAGCTGTAAACATAGGGATGTTGTGGCTAAATGGCAAACATAGGGTTTTGTGTCTAGATGAAGACAGTAATGATAATAATAATAAATTGATACATTAAATTAAGCACACATGGGAAAGTGTTTCTTGCTGATAAGAACCAATCCAGCAGTGACATCCAGATATGGATTTCAGAGAAGTTCTGAACAGGTTTAGCTCCCCATCCCACCACATCTCACACTTGTGATCCTGAAAACAACCTGCAAACAGGTGGATCCAGTAGCAAGGAGTGCATATGATGTCAGCAGCCTTTATAGGAGAACTTGGGGGGGGGAGGGCAGGGAGGAGGCAGGTGTCCAAATACTCATTGCAGGGTTCAGAGATTCAGAGATCTTTTTCAAAATAGATTTTCAGGTAGGATAGAGAGAGATCAGTCAGAGCATTTGAATAGCAGATTTATTCCTTCAGTTTAAAAACATTGCAGATTTTCCTTGTCTCTCATTAGTGATTTTTTCCTCATCTCCCATGAGTGATTTTTTCCTCCTCTCTGGTTGATACAGATTAGTGTTTCACAAATAAAAGAGTTCTTTAGTGTGAAAGTTAAATCACATTATCAGTTCAATAGGCAAAGAGCTAATTCTACTAATACCCCATGAATGAAATTTTCACTGCCAATTAAAGAAGAAATACTTCCTCTTCTTTTTAATGTCAGAGAGCAAAATTAATGCCACAGCTCAATTTCTATCATGCAATGTAACAACACAATTATGAAGCTGAGAAAATCCTAAAACTTATTTTGGTTGGCCTCCAGCCTGACAATTTTCAGGACTGTGTGCAATGGATGGATATGTTTCCCATTAAAAAAATATTTGTTAAGCACCATTCATTCAAGATGCAGGAAGAGACAAATCAATGGCTTATCAATTTCATCTGAACATCAATTGATTTTTCAGCTTGGTCTGCACTCACATTACAGTTTCCCTAAGTAGTTGCAACAGCCAATGTTCAAATAGCATCTTGTATTAGATGACAGTGAAATACAGGCCTATCAAGTCTCTTGTGCAGAACACGGGACTGCCACAGCCACCCCTCCAAAGCTAAGCTGTTTTCTTGGATGTTTTCTGTGTAGCATCATACCCAGTTGGCCCAGTCTGTGCCCTGCTAATCCACTGCATAAATGGGAAGATTCAGCTCCAAACTGAAACACTTAAATGTCCCCATGTGACTATAAGTGCACTAGATATCTTGTTTTCAGTCAGTAATGATATAGGGCTCAGTTTGGTGCCATTAGATATACCCTAGGAGATTCCACATGTCCTTCAGGCACCACTCCAGAACAACCTGAGTCTCTCCTAGGACCATATTTTGCAAATCTATCCAAACATCTTTATTATTCAAGAGAGTAGCTCACATGTGCAAATGAGCCCTACCCTTTACCTTGACTTAATCCAACCCAGAGTGGTGAAGGACCAGTTTTTCAGCTGGAGTAGGAACCCAACCTCTACCTGGCAGTGTCTGTTTTCCTTGTAGCAGTGTTAGGAACATATGAGATATCTTTTGCATTTGCATTCCTTTTTGGCCTTTGCTAGATTATATGATCCTGATCTGGCAGGGAGGTTGGACTCAAAGATCTCCAAGGTCCCTTCCAACCCATGACATCCTGTGTGTGATCCTGTGTGTGTGATCTGCAGACTGGTAGCAGATGTGATGTATGATCAACAGTGAACAGGCAGATGGAAACCAGGATAATTCTCTTGAAGTACCATGTGCTTCTCAGGAGCTGTGTATAGGCCCCTGGAAAGAGCTCCTGACAACAGGCTTGGCAGAGCAATTCAGCTCACCAGACAGTGTGTGCTTAATTTAAGGTAAACTAAATCAGTTTGCATGGAACATATTGGCTCTTGGAGAAGGAATGTCCTCTGGAAGCCAGAATGAAGTGACACCTGAACTCACCTGGGCAAACATGACCACAGGAAAAGGTGTTAATCAAAAGAAATACATGTCCATTCCATTTAAGGACACCTGGTCTAGCACAGACGTGGGTGGAGGTCAGAAAAGAAACAGTGTGAAGATAGGGCAGAAGTAGGTCAGCAGGTAAGCACAAGGCCGATGATACTGGGCTATGAGGGAAGAAACATCAGGGGATATCAAAATAATTTTACAAGTGGCATCCAGAAAACTCCTGGAGCTGATATGAAGGCATAAAAGCTCTGGCACCAGGCATTTAGGCCGCTCTTTCTTTTTCCCCCTCTCCACCACTCCCAAAGATTTTCCTGAATAAATCATGGGGGGGGCTTGCTGATTTCTCAGTACACAGCCCCAGTCACAAATGGGGTCTTGGTGTCTTTCATTAACTCTTTTTAGAGAGCAATGCTCTACAAACATATTATCCAACCACAAACTGGTGTATGATTCTTACTAGCAGTTCTTTTTTTGTTTCCCTTCTGGTTTGCATTTATTTTGCCTAATTAATATTCAATCTGAGGAGTTCACTTTCCACTTACTCAGATAAATGAAGCAGAATTCAGAGCAGAGAGGGCTTTTTGGATGTATCCAAGGATGAACTTTCAAGTGTTCATGTCCTGCTATCACAGGTGAGAGATGGGTCATATGTCAGTAGTGGAGGGGTCCTTTTGAGCACCCAGTGCTTCTGAGTCCATTGCAAGGTGCTGCATGGATCATTTTTTGAAAGGAATGATTTGCTTTCCAAAGACAGGCAAGGGAAAATCTGGGAATCTGGCCTCAATTCCCGGTTCTGTTGCACCACAGTAGGGATTGAGCCACAGTTGCTCTGTTTTCTAGCACCTCAGCTCATCTTACCTTCACCCACACGTCCATAGTCTAATGTGCTCTGTGTCAGTCTTGCTGCACATTGCGTGTAAATGTTCTAACAAAAAAAGAGTATGGGAGATCTGAGTTACAGGGATTCCAGTGTGGCATCAGCTTGGAGGCAGGGGGTAGTGGAGGGAGACTACTGACATGAGCAGAGGTAGAAGCCAAATATTTTCTTTGGCCCAGAGCTGGAACAGCTCTCGGTGACTATGATGGAGTGACTGTCAGTGGACAAAAGAAGAGCTACAGATGTCATGTATCTGGACTTTGTAAGGCCTTTGACATGGTTCCTCAGAACATCTTTTTCTCTGAACTAGAGAGATACAGATTTGATGTGCAGACAGTTCAGTAGATAAGGATTTGGTTGGATGGTCGCGTCCAGAGGTTAGTAGTGAACATATCAATGTCCAGATGGAGATCAGTGACAAGTGATGTGCCTCAGAGTGCATACAGGGACCAGTACTGTTTAATAACATCATTAATGACAGATACAGTGTGATCAAGTGCACCCTCAGCAAGTTTGCAGATGACACCAAGATTAGTCATGAGGTTGACATACCTGAGGGATGAGATGCCATCCAGAGAGATGTGGTCAAGCTCAAGAAGCAGGCCCATGTGATCAACCTGAGGTTCAACAAGGCCAAGTGCAAGGTCCTGAACCTGGATCCTACACCAACAGCAGAGCCACTTCCCTGCCCTGTGGAAAGCTCAGTTCAGTGTCACATAGGAGCTCAGAGGCTGGGCAAGAATCCAGCTCATCAGGGTGGTATTTGACAGCAATAAACATTAGGCCACACTTTCTTTTTCTGAAATGACTTTCCCTGCTCCCTCCACACTTTCCAAATTTTGCAACTAATGAGGCTGGGATGCTACAGACAATAGCCTTAGTCCCACACCATCTCAATCAATAGTTCTCACCCTAGGTACTGCATGTAGCAAGGATTCTTGGAAAAAAAAAATATATGTGATAGGGTACAATCTTTTTCTGCTATCTATCTCTGTCCCAAGATGGATTAAGTCTCTTCTATTAGGGGTTCTTTGTCAACCAGCCCAGAGAACTATAGCTTCATTATTGTGAGTTTAGATAATTATGTATGTCTATCCTAATAAAAGAAAATAGTTTGATTTTTTTTATCACACGATCTTGAGGATTTCAAGCCTCCTATGTAACTGCAGTTGCCATAACTGTCAAACTGACTAGTTTTATTGTAAATTTAAATTATGAAAATCTAATTAAGTTCTGAGCTTTCACTGTGACATATGCATCATAAAGAGCTTATTTACTTGTTATTCACATTCCTGTGGTGATCATCATCAGAATATCATCCTGATGAAAGAACATGCCATCATTCTGGGTTGCAAAGCATTGCAATGCCAGGAAAAACTGTAACAACCCACACATACTTCCAAAGTTGGAGGGAAAATAATGTCTCCTGAATTAACTAAAGACTAGCAACATTAGTACTGAGCTGGTACTTTCTCCAGATTTAAGAGGTCAGCTGCCACAAAGAGGTAGATAAGACTGTTTTTACTCTACTGAAATATGGAAAACATATCTAGCAATGTCTGGTTTGGAAGATTAATACTTTTAAAGTGATTTATAGACTACAGTATAAGCTATGGAAATTTCTGGACAGATGGGCAGTGGATGCATGATGCTGAGTCAATCTAAGCATGCAGATCTAAACCTAGAACCTTTGGGTTGAACCTACTGCTTTTAGCCTGACCATTGTCAGAGGGGGAAAGTAAGACGTGTGGATGTGAAAATTCAGATACTTTCAGAGCTTTGGAGGTATTTATGAGCTGAGTAGAGTCCTGAACAATTGCTGCTGAGCCTCATTTCTCTTTGGTACCTTGTAATTGGATGATTGCAAAGGTTTACAATAACCAACATATTGTAGCACAATACAAGACTGTAAAATTGCTTTATTTTCCTGCCAATTATGTGGTGAGAAATATATGGCTGACATGTCTTGCCACATTGGGGAAAAAAAAATCATTTCCCAATTAGCTTTGTATATTTTTGGCTAAGAAGTTTTCTCATGAGTCACAAATCATTTTCTCATGGCATCAGTAGCCTTATTACATATGCAACTAATTTTGTTCTGTAATCTAAAGCAGCAACAAAATGAAAATTTCTGATATCTCTCCTGGCATTCAGTTATGAGAAGCTGCAATAATTTTTCCTTGTCTACAAATAGCAGTAGGTACAAAGGATCTCAAGAACAGGAATACCATTGTGCTTTCAGTTGGCAATGAGGAATATAATGAATAGCATATACAATTATTCTGACCTCAGCACATCAGTCGCCACTGACTTTTTTCTGTCAGAGCTCCAAAACAATACCAGCTCAAAAAACATGGAATTAATATTGGCCCCACCCTATTTTCAGTGAGATCAAGAGAGAGTTCTAAATTGGTTTCAACAAAATAGAAATTAGATTCCTTTTTCATTTGCTGACCCTTGAAAAAGAGAAAATACTAGCAACCACATTAAATAAAACCCAATGTAAATATTTGGCAATTGATAACATCATAAATAGAAAATACTTCATTTTGATGAACATTAGGAAATGTAAATGTAGCGATTCATGCTTGCTTGATTGCTTCTGGATTTGTCTATCTCCTTGAGAAGTGGTCTTCCTGTCCTCCATAAGATATCATCCGCTGTGAAAATGGTGAAATTTATCATAGGATATACATTTTCTGAAAGATAAGCCTCTTGACAATGGAGCTTGTGCTACTAACCGTCTAATTCATTTTGAGAGTGTTTCGAGCTGCTGCTCTTCCCATGGTCTGATTATTCTGAATCTTCCCTTCCATAAAAAGATGTTTGATGATAAAACAGTCAAAACTTTTTTTTGTTTTTTAACAAAGCTAAACTCCTGTTCATGGTAAAAATGCTTCATAGTGTCAAACCAATCACAGGTATGTTGAAGTTGGTATACTAAACCTTCAAAGATATATTATGTACAGTTTTGAGACAAAGGTAAATTATCCTACAAATCTTAGGAAACTTCCCACTGTAGCCCTCAAATGAAACAGCAGCATGACTGCAGGCATGAAAATTACTCCAGAGAGTTAACTCATAACACAGAACAAAGTAGGAATAACTCACCTCAAGACTTCCAAGCTTTTGAACATCTCAATACACTCTGCTTTCAGCAGAAACCCTTGAGTAAATTAGCAATAAATGTTTTCAGCTCCACTTCTTAGATGCTACAGAAGGATGGAGACATAGTATCTCAGATACTATGTTCAGGGTGGAGGACAGGTACCAGCAAAGTCTGAGAGAGCCCTTGTCAAATTACATTACATTGCACAGGAGGCCACAACTTCAGCTTTCATCCTGTGCATCCAGTACCTCTGTCAGCTTCTAACTACTTTTTCATGTATAAGAACTGACTCATAGGTCACACCGAGTTCTTCAGATTGTCTTTCTTGCACATCTGTCAACTCTGTTTTAGCAAGTAACAGCAATGGCTGATCAATGAATTAAGTGCAGACTCTTTCCATATCCCACTAGGATTTATGCTGGCTCAGAAAGGCCCTGCTGTCTGTGTGCAATCAAGGCTTCTGCATAGGCATGGCTCTTGAGAGCCTCTGTAAAAATTGAGGGTTTTTTCTTCTTCCCTTTTGAAGGCTGCTCTCCTTTGCACATTATCTAAAGAGACTATAGAAACAGGCAGTCACCAACATCATCAGTTCCTCCTGTGTCCCTCTTTTCTGTGTTTGCAAAACTGGTAGCAGGGACCTACCTACCAACTGAGAACAGGGGCTGAGACAGTCCAGCTGCAAGGGAACAAGAGAAGTGTTTTGCTGTAAGATCAGGCAAGACCAGTTCTAGAACACTAGCTAGGACTGTGCTAGTATCAAACTGCTCCAGACTGACTCCAATACCAAGCAGCTCTGCAGATCTGGGAGGGGGTCATTAGGATTATGAACCCGTTCCTAAAACCACTAATAACTTGCTTGTTTTTACTGGTGAGGAATCATTCCGCCTGTACATCCATTACTGCTGAGTTCAGTTTCTTCTGCAAACCAACGTACTTTCAGAAATAAAAAATGAAAAATGAACAGCGACAGGAGCCAGTTTTAAGTCAGGCACACCTCAAAATGAGAGCTCACTCTTGTTGCTCAAAGGTATTTTGGCTCTGCTAGTTTGTTGCAAATCCCTGGCTGCTCAGGATTCTCCAAGCCCACCTGGCTTCCAGATACTAGTGAGCTTCAAGCAGGGATATGCTGCAAATCAGGGAGTTTTCTTGTCCAGCATCCACCCAAGTCCACATCATAGCATTTATAGTCACTGATGGCTCAGTTCCAAGCAGTGACAAAGCTGAGGGCCTGTTTCATCTTAACCAACTCACACTGAGTAGCTTTAACCAGCTCTTACAGATTGGCCTTACAACTCTACAATTGTACTTTTTCTGCCAAGATTGTTCATTTTAATGTTTTTCTTTCAAGTGTCTCAAGAGCACAGTTCATACAACTCCATATAAATCTCCAAATCTGCAGCATGTCTAAGTTATACACAAGATGGTCAGGAAATTATGCCTAATAGAAAACTGTCAGCAGCAGATTATAAGAAAAGTGTGCGGGACAGGTAATGATAATGCCAGAGAGAAATACAAAGACCTGCAGGGAAACAAAAGAAGGAGCAGTGGGTCTGGGTACAGGGGTCCTGCTGGACCAGGACAGATGGTCACAGCTTTCTGCAGACAAACTGGTTATGCAGCCCAGGCAGTGGTATTATTCCTCTATTAAACACTTCTGTAGTTATAAGACATTCAAGGCTGGGATTTGATAGAGCCAGTGGGTGCATAATGTTAAGTCACAGTCATGTGTTTACCTATTTCTTTTTCCAATTGAGAAAAAAAGGGAGAATTCAGCTTTTTAATAAAGGTTTGTCTCACCCTCCCCCAGTACCTAGTTCAGACTTTGTTTTCCATGGACATTTATTCAGCTAACTTGGAGCTAATCATCAGTGTTTTGAAGTTAAAGCAGCCTTTGTAATTAAATCTTGTTATGGATAAGTTTTGTGGGGGAGGAAGGGTTAAACCTATGCTTTTTCCTCTATGAAACCCAAAAACATCAACTACTGTCTTTTTACCTTCAGTTTGTGTTTTATTGGTTTGGGGTTTTTTTTTCCTTTGCCTTTCTTTACAAAAGACTGGGATAGAAGATCCAGATCCCCATCCCGTTTTGTTTCTAATGGTATTCAAATGCTCAGTGATAAGCAATGATTTTTTCCCTCCCTACTCTCAGTCAGCTGAAACAGAAACCATGTTCTGCCGTCATCTGGCAGAAAAAAAGCAGTGTCAGGGAGTCACAGCAGAGAGAGGTTGCTGGTAAAATGGACAGGGAAAATTAAATATGTGCTGCATACAAAAGAATACACTAGCTCATAGTCAAGGTTTGTCTTTGGTAATTATTTTAGATATTAATATTTGAGATATTCAAGCCTTGGAAACTGGTTCTGAAATAGGGATCCCAGATCTTAGTTTGAAGTCTCTTGAGTATTTCCACGTCAAACTCAATGAATGGTGAATCAGGTCTTTAATACAAATACTAAGAGGGAGAAAATACTGCCTTTCATTCAATGCTAATATACTTGACCCCACACACACTTTTCCCCAGCTGATAAATTAGAGCTTTTATTTGCATTTGGGTCCCTCTAGTGGAAAAAAGAAGCCCGAAGATAGCTGCAAAATTTGGGTGAGTTGTGCTTTGTTACAGAACTGCACAATTCGCAACATTTCTGCACCTTTGTTTCACCGTTTAACACCATGTCACACCGCAGTTTGATACAGATTAAGCTGTTGTGGTGATAGATGCCAAATATAAGCCCCTCCCCATCCCTGCTCTGAGGGTCATTACTCCTCATGGCCTCCTAGTCATCTCCATACCAGGATATTCCACACCTTTTCCATCCTTCAGGTGTGCTGGGATTGAGCAGGCCCATGCATCTGTACAGACTGGGAGACAGCTGGTTTAGGAGCAGCTTTGCAGAAAAGGACCTGGGACTGTGGTGAACACCAAGTGAACCTGACTCAGCAACACACCCTTCCCAACTTCATACTGAGCTGTAGCAAGACTGAAGCCAGCAGATCAAGGGAGAGATCCTTTTCCTCTCTGTGGTGCAGCCACAGATGGAAAACTGTGGCCAGCTTAGGGCTTCCAAACACAATGCAGACATTGACAGACCTGATTAAGTCCCACAGAGGGCCCCCAGGGTGGTATGGGGCTAGAGCAGACAATGTAGGAGAAGTTGGGTGAGACAGCCTTGTTCAGTCTGGATAGGAAATGTCTCAGGGGAGACCTTACTGCTGTTTACAACTATCTAATGGGAGGACAAGAAGTTGATGTCCATCTCTTCTCAGAGGTGGACAGTGAAGAGACACAAGGCAACAGCCACAAGCCAGAGCAAAGGAAATTCTAAAGAGACAGAAGGAAAAAAATATTTTACTGTGAGCATGATTCAGCAGTGGAGAAAGTACCCAGAGAGGGTACAAATCTCCAGCACTGGAGATATTCAGTACTTGATTGAACAAGGCCCTGAGCAACATGCTCTGATTTCAAAGTCAACTCTGTTTTGAGCAGGAGGTTGGATCATGTGAAATCTGGAGGTTTCCCCCAATCAGAATTATTCTGATTGACATCTCTCGCCCACTGAATAACTCATCTGGGCCCTGGCTTATGTGAAGTTGATTTTGAAAAGGAGAGTGACTATGTGAGAAATTAGCCAAATAGATCATGAAAACATGTGAGATTGTGGAACAGAGCCAACATCTGAAGGACAACCGTCAGTCTGCATTCATCCCACCTAATCTCAGATACCTGCATTAGGAGTACAGCCACTCAGTCCCAACCCATTCTGAATTACCCTCTGTCTCTCCATCACTAGGAATGAAGCTAAAGCACGGAAGAATTCAGTGATTCTCATCAGCAATTCAGCAGATCTACAGAACAATACTTACGTGCTTCAAATCAAGGCATGCTGCTGTTCAGAGATGAAATAATGGGATTTGGGGTGGGGTGATGGCAGGTAGTTCATGCTTATTGCATCACAGCCAGAGTGGCAAAATGGTTATATTCATTTGGGGAAAAAAAAAAATTGCTGGCAAACCTGCTTGACACAAGGGTGGTTTCTGTGTTTATTTTTTTTTGCTAGTTATTTCTTCATTCTTTTGTGTTTTATGACTACATGATGTTGTTAGAAATTACAGGCCTGCTTTTTCTCCCACTGTAATAAACAGAAAACTCACTGTTTTGTCTACTGCCAAACCAGAATTTTTATGACTCGACACAGGCAGGCTTCCACAGCGGTCAGCCCAGAACTTGGACAGCCTGGACAAGAGAGTGGCCAGCCTTTCTCTAGGGTGAGGTGCAGACTGTCCTCAACATGTGGCCACATGGGTATTTTCTCTCTTAGGGGAGGGCTGAGCAAGGGACCATTCCCTCATCTCATGTACAAAACTTTTCAAAAAATGTTACACCTGGAGCAGGAGGTCCCAGTGAAAAGTTGTGGCTCCAAGTGTTAATACTCAGCTGAGCTGTGAGTCAAAGGAAGTAATGGTACTGTTACTGTGTACAGCACTGAGATGTTCCATGTTCTGCTGGACAATGTTATCCCACAGCACTGCCTTTGCAGGGATGTGGAACAAGTGTTGGACCATCACTAGGAAAGCATATGGCACTAGGAGCATTCCTTCTGGTTTCAAGTTGTTCAAATACCAGTTGAGTTTCACACTGAAACAGGGAAACTCCAAGACTGTTTTTGGAGACAAGAATGTACTTGGCTCCAGGCAGAAAGAGAAGAATGTTATATCTCCATCTGCAACCAAAACCACAGACCAGAAGCTGAGAGAAGATTAAGAAAGGTGGTGGGACAGCAGCTCCTTACCCAGGTCATCCTGAAGCAGCAATGTGAGCTGATGACATGACCTTGAAAGAGAAGTTTTCTACCATGGAATAAAAAATGACAACATGAATCAAATTTCCAGTTCCCAAAAAAGAAGGAGGGAAGTTAAAGACCCATCTGACATTGCTGAGCAGCTACACACCTGCTTCCGGTGCTTTTAACACACCAGACTCTATCAGGTGAACTTCAGTCCTTATAAATCATACAATTACCCAAAACATCACATTGATCTGACAACCAACTCCCTCAGCCATTACATTTGAAAGTTCAAAACAGTGTGAAAAGTGAAGGCCCAAGAACAAAATGCTGAGAAGAACCTCAGTACCAAGGTCTTTCTTACCTACATGATTAAGTGCCTTTCATATTAAAAATGCATGCCATGGCATATGGAGAGTCCATAGCTGGTTTGAAGAGAGGAGTCAGCTTCCTTCATCCACTCCAGTAATGCCCAGACAGATTTTCCTGCACATGGGACCCAAGGGAGAAGGGAAGATGTCTCACACTGAGCACAAAGCCATGACTGAGCATGCAGTTGAGTTTGAGCCCACAAGTCCAGTAATACACAGCAGACTCAGTGGACTATTTCTACCTCTCTCTGCCTTGACTTAGAGTGTGACAAAGCAACAGGAGATCATCAAAGCAGGAGAAATAATAGAAAGGACAAGAACAAAACACAGAAGCGAAGTGTTAGGGGAATGGGTGCCAGATCTTTACATAAGCAAATCTGTTGCCAATCACTTTACTGGATAGAGAAGCTGGTGTGCCTTGAGCACAGTTTCGACATCCAAATAATTTTGATTTGAAGCTAGTTCTGCTGGCTAAAAGCTTGCCATGGGGCCCTGTTCAACTTCACTGACAGGGGTGGAAGGCAGCACATGGATCTCACTGGTAACTGCACATGATACAGTTTCAAACACTGTTATGAGCTTCAGTTAAAGAGAGATGCATGGCTGTGTCAAGTCCACCTCTCTGATTTCTTGTCAGATGTACGCCCATGTGGTAATTACCTACAACTGAGTCCCAACACACCTATTCCACAGTGGCCATCTCCTGACTAACCTCCTGTCCACAATTAATGTACATTGGGTTCACACAGTAGACCTCTAGCTGATCATGACAGCTTTACATCCTCTCTGCAGGGTATCTTGCCTGACAGGACTTTCCCAGACCACGGATTGGCTGTCAGGCAGAAACTGGTCCATCCCTCAACCTCTGCTCCTGCCTGTCTCTGTGGGATCTCCATGGTGGTTGCACTGCTTTTGCCTGTGTGGCAAGTGATCCAGTTAGATTCAGCAGCTTCTGCTCCTTTCGGGGCATGACTTCTCCTCTATTCCCTATGTACAAGAGAGCAGCCGGTCTGTCTGGGAGTGCCCCTCACAAAAACCTCCCAAGCATAGGAGCCAACTGGCCTGTTGGATCTGTACAATGAGTCCTCATGGCCCAGGGATGATGTCTGATCGGACAAATGTAAAGGAAACCCATGTTTAAGAGGGTCAAATTCTGCCAAAGGGGCTCTCAGCCCAGGGAACTGAGGCCGTGCCAAGCATTCTGTTACTTGTCCTGCGAGGGATCTGCTCACAGCTATGCCTTGCTGACCAGAACACCACCTCCCAGAGAGAAAAAAAAAAAAAAAAAAGGCATTGTGGGAAGCTGTAGAAATTCCTTAGCTAAAGGGGGACAGGGACTTCAACCACATCCCCCCATTAGCAGGGAGCTCTTCTCTTCCATGCAAAACTCTGCCAGGGAATTTAGAGAATAATCACCAACAGTTCAGGGGTTTCAGGACTATTTTATATGAAGATCTACAAAGGATGTCCACAAGGTTATAAACTGTCATGTCCCTCATTATTCCAGTTCTGCTATTAGAAAAGCTGAAAGGCTGACTTCTGCAGAGCCCTAACGAGCTCAGGGAGTTGGAAAAGCAAAAGATAATTAAATTAATTTAAAAATTATATTTTTTGCCACATTTGTCTATAATTCTTGGAAGAAATGAAGACAAATCATGATGTTTAGATGACCTTACTGTGCAATTTTAGGTGCTTTCTCCCAGTACTAGCAGTAAACAAGTTTCTCAGCAAAACAATTTTAAGAAAACTTTGACATGAAAAAAGCAATACTTCACCCCCAAATTTAGCCTGAAATTGGCTGAAATTTTCTTCCAAAAATCACAGTCCAAGGGAATGGGAGAACTGATGAATTTCAGCTGAAGCATTTTAAGCTTCAAGGAGTTTCAAGTGAGAAAAGCGGGTCTTATAGTGGAAAAATGTTTGGCAGTACAGACACAGAAATTGCTACCAGCTCCACCTGTAACATGTACAAATTGGTCTGTACTGCAAGGTCACTAGTAAAAAGTAGATTAGTGAATCCAAATGTTTCCTCTATTATTTGCTTGATACTTGCCATGAGAATAGCAATTGTTTCATCTATGAATGAAAACATCAAGTCTAAGGCTTTCTGGCACTACATATAAAAATTCCCTTTTCTCCCACATGTTAACATGGAGATTCACAGGCAACATGCCAAGAAGACCGGAGAAGCTAAATTCACTGTATAAATAATTCAGGATCAAAACCACTGGTGGTAAATCTGGAAAGTCACCATCTGACCTACCATATGTGGTTACTATGGAAATAGCTTTCTCCTTTAACTTAATGTACTCAGTAGTGGGAACCATTTCCTTATGATTCACATGAATCTCTGGCATGTGCTCCACTGCTAAGTGCCAGCAAAAAGCTGTTTGTTGCAGTGATATTATAATACCTTGACAGGACTACAGGACTGGAAACAGCCACAACCTCCGTCTAACCTAACCAGGGTGAAGTTAGAATATCTGTCAGCAAAAGCAAATCAGAAGAGGACCTGGCACCCAGTATTTCTATGTGGTCGTGTTGAATGCCAGTAATATCAGTCTCAAGTCAGTAATAAAACTGTAGCTCACAATGAATAGGCATAGCTTGTTTCCAACCCAGAGATGAGGTTCATGGCCACCTGCTTATAAAATGTGTTCTTGCTTGGATTAAAAAAGGCGGTTTTGTGATTTGAATGATTTAAGGACAGTGTAAAAGTTCAAGAACTCAGGACCTGTTACCTGCCCCTGTTACTGCTGCATTGTCCATGGAAATCACTTCATTTTTCTATACCTGCAAAACTGAAATATCTGTTCCTGTGTGTACATCATGCTGTCTTAACAGATTGAATATCCTGATGATTACAGCATCAGTCAGGAAGAAAAAAAAAAAAATCCTGGGATTAAATCTACTGGAGGGATAGAAGAAATGGAAGAAGGGTCAAATACTGGAATAATTCTCCAGAGTTTTAGCAAAAACAAGAACAGCACACTACTGATGCTCAAAATCAGTCCTACTGGAAAGCAGCATGGGAAACTAAACAGGAAGGGAAATAGCAGAATGGCCTGGTTATTGTTATGCAAGTAGTTTTTCCAAAGCCTTCACTTCATCTGTGAGATAAATAACATGTTTTGCTAAACAGCAAAAAAATGCTGTATTTTGTGTAATGCCTCTACAGTAGCAAATCAAAATTCTGCATCATGCACCCTGGATTTACAAGCCTGGTTACATGAAGCCTCCTCTGGGATGAAGTGCAGCAGTTGTTACACTGCTCATATTAACACTCTATCCAAGGGCAGCAGCAGAAGATACTGATTTGTTTAATATTTTACCAATCAAAGCCATGTACAACCCTTGGTTATTAACCAGTGCTCTGCAGAGCAGGCAGGGCACCCTGTATCAGAACCTGCCTTTCTTTTGCATAGAACAGCAGAGATTCCTGTCCTTTGCAAGGATGTAAGAATTCCTAGTCACTTTATATGTGACAAATAGGAGAATGGTGCAAAGAACTTTAATTTGAAAGGGAAAGAGCCGGAAAGCCCTACAGAAGATGCTCTCCTTTAGGAGTGCTGGGATCCATCAGGAATTGAAAAGCTGAGCACAGATACTTGAAGAGCCATCCAATGGGCAGTGGATAGGCACACTCCCTGTAGAAACCAAAGAGAGGCATATCAGAAGGCTCAGCACTTAACATCTCCTGTCTTTCTGTCTGGGTGATATAGCTCTCCCACTCCTTGATACAATCCATGAGTCTGCAGACAGATGTGGTGAATATGGACTTTGAAGAGTCACTGGGCATTTGACACTTTAATAAATCCCAACTCACTCTGACTCCTTGCTTCCCCCACATCCTTTCTCTTTTTATCATGGAGCAAGGACAATTGCTTTCAATATGCCCAAAGCTGACCAAACAAAAAGTACAAAATAGAAGTTCTTTTTGACACCTTTGGAATGACAGTGAGTACAACACCTTGCTGTAATTTAGGATACCATTTGTGATGCCAGATTGGTTATTTGATATCTCCTGACATGGAAAAATCATCATTTGTGGCAGCTGGGTCACACTGGTGCTTACGAACATGATGGAAATCGTCTGCACCCAGATAGAATACAGACTGAGCAATTAAGATGCTCTCATCCTTGTGTAGATAGAACTCAGAAGTATATTTAGAAGTATTGATGTGACAGTGAAATGTAGTTGTCATTCAGGTACTCAACCATCCCACTGTTCAGGTGATACACATTTCAGTGCCTCTGGCAGAGCTCTTTAATCATTCACAGACCCTAGTACAGGTTCCCACCTAAGCTTCATAGGACAATGTGAAACAGTGAGCTGCATAGATGGTGTGTTCAGTTTTGGGACCCTCACTACTAGGAACACGTTGAGGTGCTGGAGTGCATCCAGAGAAGGTCAACAAAGCTGGTGAAGAGTCTAGAGAAGCAGCTGAAGGAACTAGGATTATTTAATCTATAGAAAAGGAGGCTATGGGGAGATCTTGTTGCTCCTTACAACTACCTAAAAGGAGGTGGTAGCGAGGTGGGGATAGGTCTCTTCTCCTAAGTAACAAGTCATAGGATGGGAGGAACGAGCCTCAAGTTGCACCAGGGAAAGTTTAGACTGGACATTAGGAAAAATTTCTTCACTGAAAGGCTTGTCAAACATTGGAACAGACTGCCCAGGGAAGTGATGGAGCCATCCCTGGAGGTACTTAAAAGACATGCTGATGTGGAGCTTAGGGGCATGATTCATCGGTGTACTTGGCAGTATTAGGTTTACAGTTGGACTCCATGATCTTATGGTCTTTTCCAACCTAAATGATTCTATGATTCTATACAAGCAAAAATACTCATCAAAAGTGCAAAGCATGATGCCACTGTGTGGCTCTCTAGAGATAACTTTCTGTAAAACCTTTCTCACCAGTGCTTGTGACTGAAGTGTCATTTAGATCCACCACCATTTTATTTTCTATGGGCAAGGAGGAGAGGGCTAACAGCTGGGCATCCCTAACTCTCCCAGCTTCTGTTTTGAGTTGATGTCATCTGATGGTTAAAACACAGACACAAAAAGCAAGTGGCTTCAGTCCTCCACATCCAGCCTCTCAGATCTCCCTTGTCTCTTGTTCAGACAGTCTGGCTCTTTCCCTACTGCAAGGGCCCCTGTCCCATGAGCTGAAGGACAGGGGTGAGCTGTCAAATGAATAGCAGGCAGTGCTCAGGAAAGGGAGGGAGCTGGTGATGCCCTCCATCTTCCCAAAAGGAGGGCTGGAAACCTCCAAGTCAGGAGAACACAACAGATGGAAAAACCATCCTTTTGCAATACATCTGTAGGAGAGAAAAGAGTGTCCATTGCTGGAGGTGAATTTTTTCAAAGCAACCAGTTATAAGAACAGTTATTTAACCACTGCTTGCACTGTCTAATTTAGGCAGCCATGACCAGACAAGTCCTTGAGATCTTGCAAGAGGCTTCCACAGTTCCCAGACTCCTGCAGAGAGGCCTTACTTTGCTCAGGCATGAGTGCACATTTCTGATCCTTCCTGCATCTGGTTGTAGAAATCCATGTTTTGCACATTGCAGTGGACTGGGAGGAGTCACCCTGATGTGGGCTGTGAACCTCCACATAAGAAGGTGTTACGGGGCTGCTACTCTCAAGAATCATACAGCTCTTGAATGACAGTGGCCCTGATTCTCCTTACTTTTAATAACCAGTGCTCATTATTTTATTTCTTCAGATACCTCAGCTGTGGTCAAAATGAGGAGCAATATTGCCTTTTACAGCTATTGGGAGTTTTAAGCACTGTTCAAGATCCATCATGTCTGGATATGATGAAATGTAACCTGCTTTTTCCCCTGAATTCAAAATCTTTTCTCCTAATAGCCAGCTATCATAGTCATGATAGAGATTAAAAAGCTAGCAAATGGATCAGTAGGTCTTTCCAGAGAACTGTAATACAGAGACCATCACAGTCTACAGATTTACACCCCATTACCTGAGGCACCAATGTGCATTTTTCAAACTCAGGAAAATGGAGTTTGATCACATCTGTTAAAACAGTGTCAGCAAAACATGCATCAAGAAGTAACAGAAAGCTCTTCACCGTGGATAACAGTGCTAAGAAAGCTTTTGATTTAGTCTCAGCGTTGCCCTTTCTCAAAGTGCAACACATAGCACTCTGCTTTTTGGAGGCAGCATATAAATTCCCCGCAAGAACATTTATCCTCACAACATCTATTAAGTGATAGCAAGGATACTGTGTGCTATCAAGATTTATTGGGCATTAGCCTGGTTGTAAGGGGCAACCCAGAGCTCACACTGTCAAGAGAGCTCAAGGCAGCAGACCCTGGAAAGGCACTTTGCTCTCCACCTCCACACATGGAATGTGTAAGCTGCTCTGCTCTCCCAGAGCAGCACAGGTGAAGGACAGTCTCAAAGAGCTGGGAATCTCCTAAAGGGAAAGGTGTCCCTTGCACCTTCACACACACAGGACAGCTGCAGTGCGAACAAGGCTGAGAGTTAGACTGTTTCAGTCTGGACAGATGCATTAAATGGCTGTTCTGCTTAATAATTAGTCAAGTGAGGTGTAAAAATCTGAAACAAAAGCTGCTACCTTGCAGCTATATGTGTGCTGAGATGCAATCAGTCTGTAGTCATAGAAATAAGATTTTTAATCTTCTAGGGCAGCTATTCACAGGTACTACCTCAGGTATGTGGAGGGTGACCTTGACCTTGGACACAGCCCTCACCTGGCACCTGGTAAGTTTTGTGCATGTCCCTGAACCAAGGCAGCCCAGCTGTCTCTTCACCTCAGCCCCCCAGGCTCTGTCTTCCTAATTCACATGGTGCTGGGGTGCCTGTGTCTGGTCCTGCCTCATCATCCAGAGGCACTGGAGTGCACACAGAGAGACCCACAGCAGCGCTTTCAGTGCTCATCAGCTCCAGTTCTGCACGGGGCAAGCACAGCTATCCCACTTCCAGCACTGACTCAAATTTACAACCACCCCCATGCTCTCACAGCCCTGCTCTTAATATTAGTTAGCTCTGCCAGTCCAGTGTCACTGGTCTGGTTAACCACAAGGCACCTAAGCACTTTATGAATGATGGAGGGGGAATGGCATTGCACTCCCCAGGCTGGGCAATCTGTCTCAGCGCTTTGGATGCCAAAGACCTTTCCCTACCAGGCAGGCAGATAGACCTCTTGTAATTAAGTAATGAGCCCCTGCACCTTTCATTACCTCGCAATCACATTCTATTATGCTGATTCTCTTTACCTCCCTTAACTTTCATGTTAGAACTGCTCAGGTGCTTAATTCTGAAAATGATGGATGAGCTCTAAATGGGCAAAGAATCTCAATTTCCTCACATGTGATTAATATTATCTGGCCTAGGCAGACCTGTGCTGCATATCTGAGAGGTCTGCAAGTAAAGCTCTCCTTTCCTACAGGCCGCTGAAATTCCAAGCCATCTCAGCATTTCCAAAATGTAAAAGAAACAGCTGAGCATTTTTGCACCATGTTTTATGGTCTTTACAACATCCAAAGAAAATCTTTTAGTAAAGGAATTTATCTGATTAGCAATTATCTGTGTCAGGCAAACTTCGAACTCACAGTTTTTGCTAGGTTATTTGTTTGCATGACCATGTCCACCCATTTCTGTAGAGGATGCATAAGAATTTGCCTTATTAGGACAGCCAAATGTTTGTACTTGCAAAAATAGTCTAGTGAAAGAATTTTTTGTTTTGTTTTGCACAAAAAAATTTGGGTTTCATCTGCTGAAAAAAAAAAAAGGAAAACTTTGGCCCTCAACCCAACTCACAGACAAAAACATTTGTGCCTTTATTTATCATGAATCAAGCATAAATAATTATTTGGCTTCTACATTGGTTTGTTTGTTTGTTTGTTTCAATAAACCCAGGAACTTTCCACATCCATTTTTATTTTGACAACGAAGTGATTTTTTTTCAAGCAGTTATTTCCAAAGGAATATTCCAACTGGCTTTAGCTGCTCACATTTTTGTCCAATAAAGAAAGGGAAAATGTCAGTGCAAGAGACAAAAGCTGCGGAGTCACACTATTGAGTGATCACGAGGAGTACGTTTTACTTGGCTATTTCCAAAAATCTGTCTCTCAGTAAATAATAATTCTGAATTCTTGTTCATCTACAGATCTCAACATTTCTTAGAGAAGCCTTTATCCTTAAAATAAAAAAATTCACTTCTTTCACATGCTTTTCAGAAATGGGATATACATACACTTCACATGCAAAATTATTTCTAGCCACCTACACTAGCTTCAGTAACCACATATTCCAATTTCCATAACCCATTTTCTTCCCCACACTTTCTCCTCACTGAACTGTCAAATCCTTCGTTGCACTGTAATCTCCTTTTCCATACAATTTCCTTGTATCAGAACCTCATTTGTTTTCAGGTGCTATCAAATAAAATTTTTCTAAATTGATCACCAAAGCTACAATCTGGGCTTGCTGCTACCATCATTCTACAGGTGTAGTTTACAACCACATGCACACATATGCACAGACGTGAAGAAAATTAGGAAAAGTCTGGCACTAAAATCAGGGATTTAAGGTCTTATAGTCCTGTATTTCATATACTCCTAAGACTACATTAACTCTTGAAGCAGTAAAGGTTCACTCTATTTCACAAAAAGAAGCAGTTAAGTTGCATCTCACAATTCTAGCCTATCCAAACCACCTTGTACAACAGACTCCTGAACAGTCACCTGTTCATCCAGGTGACTGAAATCCCCATTTTCCTGCCTCTCAGGCTCACGCTGGCTTCTGACATGCAGTTTGAGGTACCTGGTACTAAAATCCATAGACGTTATACAGACAGAACATCATATATCACATGCAACATCATAATAGACACATCATACTCTACTAGAAACTGAATTATTAATTTTCTTATTTAACTTTTCTATCTCTATTCTTCAATATAAATTAAATTGCCATAGAATCCCTACTCCACTGTAGCCATATAAGTTGGTTCAGGAAGTTACAAGAGATAAATGGAGGATGACCATTCCAAAAACAAAACCTGAAAAGAACAATCCAGTGTTTACAGCAGCAGAAGCCCCTTTAAAACAATTCACTTTTTTTTTTTTCGAAGTATCCTGGTATGATGTAACTCTGCTACTGTTTGCTCACTTTGACTTCAGGATTAGAGTCTCCAGGTGCGTTTGGCAAGACCATTCCAGAATATCTGCCTGCATGTTCATCTGACAAGTACACAAGCAGCAGGTTGGCAAGATTTTGTTAAAGTATTTTGGGGATCAAGAAAAAGGATCTGGTTTTGTCATAATTTATGCATTTTCAAAAATCTATTCATTATGATAACCTTTGCCATATAAAGAAATTGAACAACACATTGTGAAGTTCATGTATCTTATTTTCTCATTTTGGAATAACATTTTTTTTTTTCTTTCTCCTGAAATGGTCTTTCAAAGCAAAATTCAATTACAAAAGATTGAAATTAAGACCAAACGTTTTGTCTCATCTGCTTTCCTGGAATTTCACTTACTTGGAAAAGGTAGTTTTTCCTTTCCAGTTGGGAATGGAAAATCAAAGTTTCCTTGAAACAGAAGATCTAGTCTCCACCCATACTATTTGCCATTAAATGTGCTTATAAATGCTAGGAAAGGATTTTCAAATAATCAAAACTATATCAAAATTATTTAAAGCTGCATCCATGTTACACAGAGGAAATATTGTTGTGATCACTGTGATCAGACTAAGCTCCACAGTGGAGCACATGGATCCAAACAATAGGCCTTTCCCAGTGCCTTGCTCCATTGGAAGACTCACAGATCAACCAACATGCCAGAAAATAACATCCAGCTTTCACAAAGTTAGGCACCAAAGATTTATCACATTCAACAGCGACAGAAGGAGATAGCAACTTTTGCAAATAGGATCAGTGAGCTTAAATGAAGACTTGAGCCAGAACCCTAAAGAATCTCTCAGAGTGTCTGGATTGTTCCTGGATCAGGAGACAGTGACTTGAAACTCTAATGTATCTTGGAAGAACACACTTCCAAAATTCACTTTTACCAGAATGCTGAAAGTATAATTACTAGAGATATCACTTCTAAAACCAGATAGGATAGAAGGTTGGATCCATTGCAGAAATAAGTTGATGAACTCACTGACACTGATAGATTTCAGATCACATTGTGCCAAAACTCTGAAATTTCAGTCTTCCCCTTACTCATTCATTAAGGGGCTGTACTACTAGATGATGTATCCAGGATTATTTTTTTTTTCCATCCTCACATAATTACAAGGAAGATGGAAATTCTCCACTGGGAAAAGATTAATGTGTAAGTACACAGGGAACTGAGAGGGATGTTGCCACACCCAAAACAAATGAAACACAGGAAAACACTTTGAAGAACGTCACATTTTATAAAATAAGGTTTCTGCATTATTCTGGAGTGGTTTAGGGCAAGAGAAAAAGTACTTGTGATATCACCAGGCCTGTTGGGTACTTCCAATCTGGGCTTGTGCTGCCAAGTATTCCCAGAGTGGTGATTTAATTTTGGCTGTGTCAGTACTGCCATGTCAGCTGTACTGCTGTGAATGCAGCTCTTGTGTCATTCCAGCTGGGCTGTTGCTGTCTTTCAAAAGCCTCATCATGTGTGACACAAGAAATGAACAAGTCAGCAAGGTAATAGTCACAATAACAAATTTTAATAGTGCAAATGGGTAAGATCAGTAAAGTATTACTACAGGTACCAGTTGTTACTGGGCCAAATCTGGGACTAAAAAACCTGAGCAGCATCTTGAATAAAGTGAGTTTTTGCAGACTCATGCTATCCAGGTGTGTAAAGGTTTGCCTGCTCCCAACCTCAGCAGGGCGGCTTGATGAGGAAAGGCCATTGGTGGGTACTTTGCCTGAGAGAATGGGGCTTCTGTCCTGATGTGGATCCTCCTAATCCAGAGGAAAGCTTGTTTTTTCTGCACTCCACTACAGCAGTTAAAAAACAGACCAAACAGGACCTCTTGCCACGTGACATAAGTTTGCCATATCCTTATTTAAGCAGGAGCACAGTAGTTCTCCCGTGGTAGTTCCAGTAGATGGAGCAGCTCCTATCCTAGCATGGGCTCCCAAGTCTCTTGCTGCAGCAGTTTCCCGAGCTCTGGACTTTTCCTCCTCCAGAGCATCACAAGCACACCATGACGGTCCCTCAGGCCTCCAACTGTATTTGGAAGAAAAACGTGGAACAAACAGGTAGCATTCATTCTGAAAGACCAATATGTATCAAGACAAGCATAAAACTACAAATGGACAAGTAGAACCAGTGCTAAAGAGAAAGCGATTTCCACTGAAACCAAGGAGAAGCAATGTGGATGCATGCACAACTGTCCCTTGAGAGAGTCTCTTTTTATCTACTTAATAGCTCTTTTCCTGCAGGGACATATGAAAACTTAACCACTGGCCATGCAATAAGCTGGCACTCATTTTTTTAGCTCACAGAAATCATCTGACATCATTCAGCTCCCTGGTGGGTGAAATGGAGCCGGGGTGTGAATCCTGAAGAGACAGGACCCCAAGATCCCATTCCAGCAACTCACATTACAGCCTGTCATTGATACAAGGGTCTGTACCAGCTAGATTAGAACTAAGCCAGAACCTGCTGTCCCACCACTATACCACAATGCAAACACAGCCTCCCAGGATCCCTTGGGGACAAATCTTCACCTTCCCAAGACTCCAGAACATGGACTATTTAATAACAGATTGCTTTGTTGCGATGCCCAGCTGAGCTGATCCAGGTGTCCACATGCACAGCCCACAGATAGTGCTGTACACTGTTCAAAGTCTTTCCCAGCAGCAGATGGACTCCCAAGCAGCAGAAAAAATGCCATATCAAACACAGGTATCTTCCAGTTTCTCACTGTACTGGGGAAATTTGTGTCCAGAAAGAAGGAACTAGAAGCAGCAGACTCCAACTCATTCGTTTCCTCCAGTTCATGGAAACAGGAGGCAGCACAAGGCAAAAATATTGTAAGCCAAGAGTAAGAAAATCAGCCATGCTATCCTGGTAAGGGAAATATTGAAGACCTGACTAGGAACAAAAGTATCAAATACATATCCACCAAAATTTGTGGAGGGTCAATCCTCTACTTATACACTGAACTTACACAAGTAAAGTCAATGAGTATTTCTCCATTGACTAAAATGTCAATATAAACTCTTCCTAGCCTAAAGTAACCCACTTATGTGGCAGCAGTAGAGATGAATCTAAGCCTGTGCATTTATGTATTGATGAAATTCAAAGACAGGAAGTTGTCTGATGACAACTACAGGACATGTCAGTAGGACATATATTGGCCCATTTTGGGTGACAGACAACATGTATACTGGGAAAGGTCTGAAAATCACACAAGTCAGAAGCTAAACCAATTAAAGAAATTGTGATAGAGCAATGATAAAATAGAGGTGACCAACTAGTGAAAATGTAACCACCCAATGTATAAGAGATGAACCAGAATGAATGCCATTGCAATCAGACTACTATGTGGCATGTTTTATTGACAGGATGGCTTGTTACTCGCTGTGTTTCCTAAATAAATGAACTAGAAGGCAAACCTATTCTTGAACTGAGACTGAGGTCAAAGGTGACAAACTGAATCAGGGTGCCTTGGCTGAAGGTGAAAATGACTGTTAAATGATCAATATTAACAGAGGAAGAAGCAATCCTGACATAGTAAAAAGCTTATCACTATCACTGACAGTTGGATGCTTCTTCTGCAGTCAGTGATTTCTCTGATTAGACTGGAGGGACTGTCGTTTTGCCTCTGGATAATTTCAAGAATATTTTCCCTGTCCCAGAATTTTAGTAGATTAAAATTCATGTACTTGGGGAGACTTCAAGAAGGTCTCTGGAGCTGCATGATGGCAAATTCCCTCGCTACTGCAGTCTGGTTTTGAACTTATCCTGGATGATGGGACTTCACTCTTGCTCTTGCAAGTGCTCAAGGAAACTCTTCCACAGGAATCAGAGCAACTCACTGATTTCAGTTCCTGAAGAGAATTAGCTTGATCTCCATTTTTAATCACTATAAGATTTTAGAGCAAAGAAAATTATTTTAAATGAGTCAGAGCAAAATCCATCATCCCTTCAGCACTGTGCATATTTCTCTCTACTCTGTAATTTCATCTTTGGAAATTCCAGCAATGTCAATCAGAGCAAGCTGAGAGTCCCAAGGAATAACAAAATAAAACAAAATATTCAGTGTTACATCCAGCACAACTTCAGAATGATTTAAAAACTAAAGTGGAACTTCTACAAAACCCTGAGGAAGTTTTACATTTTGTAGTGTCAGCAAAGCAGGAATAACCATCCTTTCCTCCACAGAAATTCACAAAGAGCTATAAAAATCTACAATAAATCTAAGACTTGTGACCACTTCTTAAATTGAATGTGTTGGAGGGTTTTTGTTGCAAATCCCACAGTACTCTCAGTATTATTGTATTTTATTATACTACTTAAATAAGCTTTAAAATTTATACACTGGACTAGGTATATTAACTTCCATAGCAGCTGTAATCCAGTGAAAAGCTTACAAAAGGCAAGTAAATTTTTTTATATTGTTTTATATTTCAATGTAAGAGCCAGTATTGATTCTTTTAGCCTCAGTATTATGTGTTAGATTAGAAAGTCTGTGAAAACAATTCCCTGATTTTCTAGGAGTAGCAGGAAAAAAAGCTAGGCTCTTTTATGTGAACAGATAGCTGAAATAATAGCCACCTCCAACCTAAATATGGCACATGCCATCACCCAAAAGAGAAGCACATACAAAAGGCAAAAAGGTTTTACTTGCTATTCTTCCGTGAACATGCACGTTTTAAGCAGACAAACGGAGATCAAAGGAAATGGAAATGCAAAGGATACAACTTGAAAAAACATAACCAGCATGACAAGGTAAAAGAGAAAGCAGAAGTGCTAGGGAAAGGGCATGTGGCTTGCAGAGAAAGTCACTGTCTCTTGTCACCCAAATCTTTCAAAGTTCAGAGAAAATGGATTATATATGTTATTTAAAAGTAAGCACCTCTGCTGGAGAAGAGGACTACATTAATTCCCCAGTTTCTTCTTTTTATGAGAGCCCACTGCTGCTGCCCAGCACATGCCTGGAGATCCTCACATCCAGGCAGGTCCCCATGAAGTCGCCAGAGGCAGAAGAATGAATAGGCAAGCTCAGACCATAAGGTCAAAAGCTTTTTGCAGGCTCAGCATGCAGTTCCAGCCAGCTTCCAGTATGCTTAATGTTAAACAGTCCCACTGAAATCTGGTCAGCTCACATTTGTACTCTTATTCACAGCTCCCCTAGATGTTGCGTGCTGATGTCCTGATTTTAAAAGCTAAAAAAAAAAATATCATCACTGTGGGATTATGATTACAGAAGTGTAACATGAAGGAGAAAGTGGTGTAAGGGAGAATTAGAGGGCTATACTGAAGCGTTATCACAAGTGGCTATTGAAAAAGACTAAGAAAATGGCATTCTACGGTAAAATTTTAACTCCAATGGCAATAAAATGAAAGAAAATTTAATGTCTAGGTCAATTGTTACTCATTAAACATTGAGACTGTGATAGGACTTAGAAACCAACTGTGTTGGCCTTCACTGGGTTATCAGTCTGGGGGCTCAACCACCACCACCAAACCCAATTCAAAGAAACATCACAGTTCAAAAATGCATTTGCAGACTGCACTCTCCCAGAGAGGCTTTGGGAACCCAGGAGACACAACACTGAAGGAGAAGCAATCCTGCCTAAGAAGCCTCACAGCTCATCTTTCTCTGACCCATTTATGAAAATTCCCCAATGAAGGAGGCTCCACAAGCTCCCCAGGCAGCCTGTTTCACTGTTCTTACAGGGGTGTTCCATCCAAACTGATTGCCACCACAGGTTTTGCAGCATCCCAAACCAGCTGCAGTGTGCCATGACAGTTAAATGTGAGTTTTGGTTGGTGTATGAGGCTTTATTTTCATGCTGTAAAAGTTAGCATGAAAAAATTGGCAGGTGAAACTGAGTAAATAGATTGTTAGTTTTATTCTCTGCTCCCTTTTATTTAAGAGGTCATTGTTTATTGCCATATTTATGCCAGTATCTGTTAATTTAAAAGATTTGCCTGGAGAGTAAGAGTTAATTTACTAACTTGTTCTGTTATTTCCATCTCTCTGTTTCATTGGAGTCAACATGGTGTCTCTCCGGTACCCCATAACTTACTTCAAGGGGTCATCCCTATGCAAACTGCTGTGAATCAAATGCAGGTGGTATTAGTCTTTTTGGTCTACCTTGCCCCAACCAAGGTGACAAACAGACTACAGAGTCTCATATAAGTCACATACTTATGTTAAGCTATAATTGTGATATACAAGGGAGTTCAATGTGCTGGTCAAAAATTGTTCTAGAACTGCTGTCCGGGATCAGAGGAGTGATCCATCTATCTGACTATCCAGTTTATTTAGCAGATCTAGTCCCATGTACTTCAGAAGAAACCTTTAAAAATATCACACAGTAGTCAGATACAGATTGAACTAAGCTGTGCATTAAATCACAGTGTTAAACCTAATTTTTAAAGACTGGATTATCCCAAAAGAGCAAGATTTCGTAATAAACTGCTAAAAACTCGGGGGGGGAGGGGGGGGGGTGGGTAAGCTTTAATCTAGAAACTAATTTAGTAGTCATACGTAAAGATGATATTAATGGGAGATAGGTAGGCTCCAGCTGTCACACTTTCTGATGTCAGATCCAGATCCAAAGAGGCATTTGCATTACTAACTGATCTGTAGATATGGAAATCTCAGTGAAATCAGCAGGATCTCAGCACCCAAATGGAAGCCAGGTACAGCCTTGCTGCTTCTACACCAGTTCACAGAAGCCTTATGTTCCATGTGAGCTTGGATGAATCCTGATTCAGAAAAGATTGTCAGGTACCTAATTTTAAACCCCAGCTCTACTGACCCCACTGTGGTTGGGCAGAGTCAGTTTCCGTTTAATCATAGGGTCCCAGGATCATAGGATGGCTGAGGTTGCAAGAGACCTCTGGGAGTCATCTGTCCACTCCTTCTGCTACTTATAGTCCTTCTGTCTTCACTGAGATTACTTCCAAGAGACAAAGCTGACTAATCATGTGTGTAAGAGCCTCCAGCAGATACTAAGGCAGGATTTATGTTCTTACTCCAATACATTTAATTCCAAATCTTTACTACAGAACAGACAAATAGTCTACACTGTGGTAATCCAGAGTTTTGGTGAGTCATCACCCAAGAATGACTGCAGGCATCTCTCCTGACAAAATGATATGTGAGCAACGCTATGTTATGCTGAGCTCTACTAGCAAACAGACACTTTCTGAAGCAAGATCAATGTAAGGAACTCATTCACACCTGTCCCTGAATACTAACCATCTGTGACAAAGACTGGAAATGAGAGTTACCTAGCTTTTGGGGTGGGATTCAGCTCCAGATTAATAGGCAAGACTTTAATGTCCACATTGTGCACTAGAGCACGTTATAAACTCACATCACATTTAGCTTTATGACTTGGTTTTGTTAAACAAGTATAACTGTCTAATGTTGTTTTATATGCTCCAGGGGATCCGTGAGTTCTACATAAGGCTGAAAGATATGCCACAGTACCCATGAGATGGCCAGTTCCTCCCTGAGCAGTGTCAGAGGTCAAGCACAATCTCCTAAAATGATATCCAGAACATCTTGAACCATGTTTATGCAAGATGTCCTGTTTTGGTCACCTAACACAGGCACCTAGTGCCACCTCAAATGCTAGTATCCAACTACAGATCCAGAAGGGGATAGGTCTCCTTTAGGTCCTACACCATATCTACCAGCTACATGCAGATGCATGAAACACACTACAGCATCTCAAATGATACTTTATGCGTTTTTGTGGATAAATGATAACCCTTTATACTTGCTAAATGGGGAGAAAATAGCAATTAACATCAACTAACTTTAGACACATTCTTTGTGATGATATGAATCACATCATGGAGATGTTTATTGCTATTTATTGAGTATAAAGAGGCTCTAGATAATGAGCTCAGATACGGACATTAATGCTGTCCACATCTTCATCTGATCAGATAAGAAACACTCCAAGAAGCACTCTTCCTCGTATTACAGGTTGTCTCCTGAGGGATTTTATTCTTCCTGTAAAAATCCAAGAATGACAATTTTTGTATGGCTGGTTTAAATTTTAGTATTCTTAAATCATAAAAAACTTGTGAATACCTTTCATTTGTCAGCATGCTTTCTTATCAGTAAAGAATACAGCAGCTTATTTCAGGAGTGAAAGTCTTCAAATTTTTCACAAAATATAGCAAGAGAATTTACTAAATTGAGTTACAACCATAAGTGAAAGAGAACTGAAATTACTAGATCCCCTAAACTGCAGAAATAGATTAAGGGATGAACATAAATAGAATTACGTGCCTCCTTGCAGCCTCTGCCAATGAATATTCTATCCAATCAAAGTGAATACAAGCTTGATAGGATCAAGCAAAAAATGTTATGAGTAGAGTGGCTAATTATTGAATGGAAGGTTGGCAGTGAAACAAATAATGACATCTCATTACTAGCTCATCAAAATGGGCATTTCAATGTTGAATTGAAATCTGTAAATAAATCATTTAAGACACTTTAACAAATTCTATATTCCAGGAAGTTAATTCAACATAAATACCTAACACTTACTGCAACACCCACTTTTGATGTTTTTGTGAGTGGGAGTTGTTTTAATGACCAAAGGACTGTTCTTCTTAAGAGCGTCACAAAATCATCTCACTCTATGCTTTCCTTGATTTACTTTTCTAAGTTTGGCAGGTGCCTTTATATACTACAAATGTGTGTGTTTCTGTACTCCTGAAGGATGAGAGATAATTACCCAGGAGAATGGCAAGTTAATAATTTTTTAACTGTAATGAATAACATTAATTTTACTGAGCAGAACAACAACTAAAAATATGTAAAAAGATTCTTTTTAGATTTCTAAACCAGAAAGATGCAGATTTATCACACCACACTGAGCCAAACACTGTTGCCTAAAAATCTGGAATCAAATAACAATTTGGTACTTTCTAGAAGATTAGATTATCTAGTCCAAAACCCCTGCCATGGGGGTCTCCTTCAAAGTCCCAGCTGCACATACACAACTGGTTGCCACAGTTTAGCTAAGAGTGGCAATTTCCATGTAGTGACCAATTCCACCATCAACTGGGTAGTGATGGGACCCTACAGAAAAGGACCCAAGGCTTACAGTGGATGCCATTTGACTATGACCCAGCAATGTATTCTCACAGGTAAAAAGGGCAAGCTGCATTTTTAGTTATATTTGGAGCAACAGGGCTCCAAATCAGGGGAAGTCCTCCTCTGCTGGGTTTTGGATTGTTTGGTCTGGTGTTTGCTCCCCAGTCAAAAAAGCACAGAGCTTAGGAAGCAAGACCTAGGAGTGGAAACTGAGGGAGATGAGCTTGTTCAGTTTGATCAAAAGGAGTCTAAGAGATAAATTAGCAGAGGTCAGCAGCTACCTGATGGGTAGCCACAAGGGTGACAAGCTTGAGAGGATCATGTTGGACTGTGTTTCACAATAGGCAGCAAGAGACAGTGCTGCCCACAGAGGTCATGGCACCTCTGTACTTGGAGGTTTTCAAGACTCAGAGAAGCAAAGCCACAGTTGACCTGGACTAAAGTTGTCCTGCTTTGAGAAGGAGCTTGGACTAGAGACCTCCAGAGCTTCATAAGATCAACTTGCCTGTTCACTGGGCATGTTTATGCAAGGTGTCCTGATTTGGTCACCTAACACAGGCACCTAGTGCCAGCTCAGACGCCTCCTTGCTTCAATAGCTACACAGCCAAACCATTCTTCTAGCCTGATCCTCTGCCCATTTCAGTGGTTCACTGGGTCCCGGAGGGATGGGAGCAGGGGCAATAGTACCTCTGAAAGAAAAACCTCCCTGGATAGACCCGGGGTTACCCTCTGCATTTGGAAAGATCACAGCAACTCCTTTTGCATCAACAGTTTTCCTAAACAAGAATACACAGAAGTAAAAACAAAACCACCCTTCTTAGGTCGTTTGTCTCATTGGTTGCAAGTAATATGAACTTGTAATATTTGTCTTTGGGTTTTTTGCAGAAAGAAGAGGCAGGGGAAGGCCTGGCAATCAGAGAAACAGCTGTTCTGGCATCATTAGAAATGCACTATATAACTTCAGTCTTTCCAGCAAATTTGCCTTACTAGAAAAGTGTACCTAGTGACAGCTTGAAAGTACGTCTTTGGAAGGGAAAAGTAACTTTAAGAATGTGACATGAGGACAAGAACAATTAAACACTGTTCTTGACTCATTCACACCTGCAAAATGCTCTCAGAAATATACTTTTTCCCCTTCCTCATATAAGATGTCCCCAGATACATATTAAAGCACAGCATTCTCATGTGCCTCCTGCAAGACTCAGAGCAGATAGCAAGGAAAGTTTCCAGTGTTCATAAAAACTTACACTTTGTGTTACTGGCCCTTCTGAATCAGTGCTTCATTCACTGCTGCTCAAAAGTCTATAGAAAGGGAGGCACCTAGTATATGCAGAGCACCATTCAAAACTGTTCACAGTCTGCCCTGGTTATTTTGTAGGTGAACAGATTTCCAACTTCAGGTGACAATAAAAGTCATCCAATCCAACTTGTAGCATTGAAGAAAACCAGGAATCTCCTTGCCAATCCTGCAGCATACTGGCTAATCCATGGTGGAGCTCTGTGTTAGCCCCTGCTTTCTTTTTAATGTAGAAAGAGAAAGGATCAGCAACACACAATTGCTGAATAGTAGTAAGTGCTCTGTTCCTAATCTCTCCCACGTGTATGAGAAAGTAAATGAAAGCCAAGCAAAGAAAATGGGACACAGAGGACCATATTTTCAAAGTGCAGCTCTTAAGCTGTCACACATTACAAGCCCCATGCACATTACACCCATTTATGTCACATTTGCACTTGCAGATTGTAGGCCTCCGGTGCAATAACTGTTCATTTTACACCAGCAGAGCATTGACACCTGAGGCCAATGTGCTCCTGTGAAGAGCAGAGGCGGCTCTGAGAAGGCTGGGTTTGCTTTCACAGGAATTAAAGCAGACCCCACTGTTTATCAGACAAGTTCCCCTTGTTTGTGAATGAGATATTTGTCCATGCGTTGGAAAAACAACCCCTGCAGTTCTGGTGGGTCAGGTCACTGCTGGGTCAATAAACTTTTCCCCTCCTGCAGCTACAGCACATGCAGTGCAAAACAGCTGCATTAGAGAGGTGGAGAAGAAGCAGGACTGCCTCTCCTGGTGAAAACCACAGTCCTTACACGAAGCTCAGCAGCTGCTTCATGAGCTGTTGAGAATTAATTACCACCATTTGCAACACAGGCTATTGCAGTAAAATCGTAGAATCCTAGAATCATTTAGGTTGGAAAAGACATGTAAGATCATCAAGTCCAACCACTAACCTAACTCTACGAAGTCCACTGCTAAACCATGTTCCTAAGCACCATATCTACACAACTTTTAAACATGTCCAAGCATGGTGATGGAACCACTTCCCTGGACATCCTGTTAAATGGTTTGTTGTTCTCAGTGACATCCGGTGATAGGACAAGGGGCAACAGGTTCAAGTTAGAACATAGGAGGTTCCATGTAAACATAAGGAGAAACTTTTTCACAGTGAGGGTGATAGAACTGGAACAGGCTGCCCAGGGGGATTGTGGAGTCTCCTTCTCTGGAGACATTCAAAACCCACCCAGATGCATTCCTGTGTGACCTAATCTAGGTGATCCTGCTCTGGCAGGGGGGTTGGACTAGGTGATCTTTCAAGGTCCTTTCCAACCCCTAACACTGTGTGATTCTGTGAATTTCAGGAATCTTTGGTACATCATTCATGCTGTAATTCATGGCAGTTCAGCTGCTGCTGGGTGGGTGACTGAGCCCTCCCTGCAAAAAGTGGTGTGAGACATTCCAACTGTTTGAAAATAAGCTGGACACCAGAAGGGACAGCTTTGCCCTATCCCAAAATGCCACTCTGAAATATCTTCCTGCACAAATTCATATTTCAGACAAGAAAATTACTGGGGAAAAAAAGAAATATTGACAAACAAAGGAACTTAAGTAACAACCAGAATTACCAGGTCTGTACATGTCCCAGATGGCAGAAGGCACAGCCTATCTGAGTTACAGGAAAAAGTGCTTGGAGTACAGATATTTTTAGTTGAAAACTTAGACTATGGAAAGAATCACGTTGGCCATATTTTGCCCATTAAGCTCATTGAAGTGCTCTGGGATAAGGAAATGAGTGAGAGAATCCCTGGCCAGATTCCACCTTGGCTTCTATCTACCACAACCAACTTCACAGCTAATTCTTGTGCGCCACTTGCTCCATCAGAGCATTTGCTAAATAACTTTAAGTATATAATTATCCCCCTCTCATTTAGGCATTAAACAAACACTCAAGTTTTTCTGGAGCAGGGCCCCTGGTGAGTAAGAATAATCATGGATATAGCAGTAGCCAACAAAATCAGTACCTGATTCTTTGCAGCAGGGCCCCTCGCATGAAGGACTCCTGTTCAGCGTGAGACCAGGAGTACAGTTTGCTCAGACCACACCAAACTCTCAGGCACAGATCACCTCATGGTAGCTACTTCCAGTACTGGTGTTGACATCTGCTCATCACCTTCAACTCCATTTTATAGGAAGTAGAGAGAAATCGTGTGTTATTGAAGCACTCTCCATCTGATCTCTCTAGAGGTCTGTCAGGAGGATTCCTCATACAATCCATGGAGTAGTATTCAGCTGACTATATAGGGGCCAGCTCAGGGTAGACACATTGTCTTTAAGGGATAAATCCTTCCACCTGTCTGCAAAAGGCAGGGACTGTCCAGCCCACCCAGTCACTTACAGAGGAGCTGAGACCTAACCCAGATGTGGGGATCAATGATGAGCCCCGGCATGGCCCAGTAAAACTGGGGCTGACATACCTCTTTCTGGGGAGCAACCTGAGCAAAAATCCCGCATCTCAATAAAAGCCACTTAGAAGCTCAAGAGAAGACAGTGAGTCCTGTCCCAAATGGAAGCTAATCCTGTCCCTGGATGTGCAAGGCAACTGCTCCACAGGAGGGTCCTCAGACAACAGCAGAGCCTGGGAGACACCTCTGCCCCTTTGTACTGCCCAGCCAGCACTTAAATGAAGACCTTCCTCCCATACTCCTTTCCCCAGCCCTTGACCCTATGGCAGTCCCAGAAGCTGCCTCCCCTAGTCCCATCTGACAAAGAAACAAGTGTTGTCACCATGTATTGCAGCTTTGCACTTTGGTGTCCACATCCTGAGGAAGTGTTAGGCTGGCCTTATATATCTAACTTGCCATGGATGAGATAGGGAAAGGACATCCCGAGAGCACTGGGTCAGTAATGGTGAAATTAGCAACTTAGTCCCAAGGACTCACACACGTCAAACTAGGCCCTGAGAGAGGGTGATGAACCAATGCAATTCTGTGGTTTTAGTCCATCAAACTGTTGTTGAGTTCCTGCTTTCAGGTGATTTTATTCTATTCTATCTCTTGTGTTTACCTTTCTCTACTGAATTTTTTTTTTTTCTAAGATGGTTTAACTTGCTTGCACCTTCTGTCCCCAGAGTAAGACTTGGATTTCCTTGGATGTGGTAACATGCCCATTGTAAAAGAAAAAATGCAAACCAGCAAAGGCAGAGAGCATTATTATCTTTCCTCTTATGGCTGGAGAACTGATGTCCAAAGGAAACAGCTAGTCAGTGTCACACATGAAGTCTGTAGCATCAGACATAACCCATTCCTCCTGAACTTTATCCTCACAGCATCTTAACTCAAGCAAGGACTGCTACCCACTTGGTTTCTACTTGTCTGGGGAGTTTTGTGGTTATTGGTGAAAGAGATGAATCTCCTGGTGGGAGCTTTCATGCCAGCTTGGGCTGCAATGGAGTTACGGTGCTTTAATCAGATATGGATGTGGCTGTTTTGTCCACTAGAAACTGGTTTCTAGCATGTCCCAGCCTGGTCATAAGGTTCTTCATCAAGTCGTGCTGAACACCTTTAGCACATATGATTTAACAGTTGCTGGGTTTAGATATAATCTAGCTCAGAGGCTGTGGAGATGAGAAGTTCACAAAACTTGTGCAAGGAAGTATGTACTGCATTTTCCTCAGGTCAGTACAGAATTCACTTCTTGTCCCAAGCAGCTGCAAACAGAAGTAGTGAAAGGCTTCTGGAGAGCAATTGCTCTGCTGACGACTTCCAGGTATCTCCCCAGTGACCAGGGAGGCCCAATATCAAGCATCAAGAGCACATGCAAACAGCTGCCATGGGAGGAAACCGCTCAAGTTATGAGGTTTGTTTTCAATTCTTTCCCCAAACTCAGCTCCATATGTTGCTACATTTTTCCAGCCTCTGCAAAGTGATTCATGTGGCATGTTGCCTAACATTGCTCAAAGTGTGCCCATATGAGGCCTCGCAAGTGAGCGAGAAGAGCTCTGTGCTAAGGCAGGTCCCACTTCTGAAAGGGCAGGGAGGACTAACATGATTGACTGTAATGCTTCCTGAGCTTCTTCAGCCAAATATGGAAATCACATGGAGCTTGTGCATCAACCAGCCTGCAGTACCTCAGTGCAAACCCTGTCTGAAGTTCTCATCCCTCCAGTTGTGCAGTTGCATCCATTTGAGTGAAGGTACTGTAATTCTGGCAGCAAACTCTATCCTTTTGGCCACTAACGTCCTGCAAATAACCCACTGGTGTCTTTGGCCCAGCACCATGCCTGATGCTCCCACATAGATCTCTTTGTCCAAGATTTACAGAGCAACATGATGTAAACAGTGTCTTCTCTCCGGAAACGTAATTGCAAACTCTCAATTGATTTTGTGCCAAAAAGATATACCATAAAACTCAAGCGGGCTATTAATGAGAAAGATGTTAGCAATAAAAAACCTATATAAGTCTGCCCATAAACATGAGGGAGCATTATGAGAGTGGGAGACAGACATGCAGACCCTGCATGCTGTTTACTTGAGGTGATTTTGCTAGCATTTGGAGCTCTGGTGTAATAACCCTTCACATAAATACTGCAATACTCCAGTACATCTTGAATGTCATCAGAGTACAAGTGGTTTGGATAATTGGAGGGAATATTTGGGACTCAATCTCTCAGTACTGGGTTCAATTGCTTTTGCAGCAGCATTAGCACATGTTAAAGGTATGTCAGCTCCAGGGGAGGCAAGGAGACTGAACTTGATCCCTACTAACACCACATCCTGGTGGGTGGAAAGAGTGCAGTACAAAACTGGCTGAACTTGTGTCTAAGTCAAACCATGCCTAAACTAGCAAAAATCTGCTTTCTGTCATGAGGTCACTGACACTCGGGACAGGGAGAGGGCAGGGGATGTTGTACACCTTAACTTTTGCAAGGCTTTTGATGCAGTCTCCCATAGTGTTCTTATCATCAGATTGGTGAAGTACAGCTGGACAATAAGGTGGGTGGAAAATCGGGTGTGCTGCCAGACTGAAGGAGGTGTGACCAGCAGTGCAAAGTCCAGATGGCAATCAAGAACTGGCAATGTCTCTCAGACCAGCCCTGGGACCAGTACCACCTCTTGGTAGATGAGAAACTGGACATGAGCAGCCAGTGTGTGCTTGCAGCCCAGAAGGACAATCGCATCCTGGGCTGCATCAAAAGAAGTGTGGCCAGCAGATCAAGAGAGGTGATTCTGCCGCTCTACTCTGCTCTGG
>JANHGN010005875.1:0-31629 GCA_024605025.1 Megaceryle maxima | reverse complement strand
GGTGGGGTGTGTTCTATACTGGTTCTGTATATATTTATATATATTCTATTTTTATCGTTATTATTTTCATTTAAGCTGTTCTAGTTTCCTTTTCTAATCACTAAGTCTCTCTCCCTTATTCCCTTTCTCTTCCACTTTGGGGAGAGAAGGGGGTTAACAGAGAGCATCTGTTAAAGGTCTAAGGGGCCACCCTCACCCTAAACCGTGACACAGGGTAAACCATAATCAATAAGATAAACATTTCAAACCCTGCATCACTTAAGTACTAGTTTATTTCATACCATGAAAGCCCAGGCAGCTTTATCAAATACAGCATCTAGAATATGTTTCAAAACACCTACAACAAGCATATGCTTTTATTGATAATTACCAGTTTGGTGCCAAAAATCTATTTTTAACTGTGTGCATGCAGTTGCTCCCCTTGATAAGCTGGAGTACAAAAGCCTCCTTTAAAAATGCTAGTTTAAACTGAACTTTTACTCATTACCTTTTCTGCAAAAGTTGTGCTGGAGCACTGCAGACACATAGAACACTTTCTTTATCACAAAAAGCCAGAATAATGCCATTGAGCTGTACCACATCCTACTGTACCAGTAATAAAAGAATACCTTCACTTTGAAAATATCAAAGCATGACAAGCGGTCCAAATAATATCAGCTACGAAGAATACACCAATGCTTAAAATCCCCTAATGAATAAAAAGCTTCCAGTAGAAAAGACACATCTTATGAATTTGCATTTTGAAAACAGACTCCCAGAAGCTTAACCAATCATGCAGAGAGTTGCTGCAGAACAGTTACTGCGATTTAAGAAGATTAATTTAGAATCAAAAAGAATTTGACTTTTCGGTGTGGATGGAAGAAGGCATATCACTTTTCTAATTATGCAGAAAAATGACTAAACTGAGTGTTCAGACAACAGTTCCACTTGCCTGTGTTTATAGTACAATCCAATACAACCTTGCAATCCTACTGAATGTTATCACAGATACTCATCATCTAAACACAAAAAAGTCTGGAATTCTGTAGCAAATTAGAGCTTCATGTACTAGCATTGCTAATGGACTTTGAAGCATTAATGCAATTAATTCCTGCAAGACCATCACTTCCAGAGGTAAGCCAGCAGAGACACACAGGAAAAAAGAAGTTAAACACCTTGCCCAAGACCACATTTTGAGTTTACCAAGGCACTATAGAGACTAACACTTCTTATTCCAGAGGCACAATTCCAGAAATCCAGCCCTGTTCAAATGCAGAAATAACATCTGGTAGATGCTCTATAAAAGGAAAGCAGCTCTGTTTTCTCTGCAAGTAACGTTTAAACAAGCATTAGCATGCCCACTAGTAATAAAGAGACCAAGTATGTATGAGAGGCCTGCAGGATTTTTTTTTTTTTTTAAACATTTACAGCAAAAGTGTGGAATACTTAAAAATTGTAATGAACAAAAAGAGTCATATGGCTCCCAGTAATGCAAGTGGACATTTCAGGCAGCTTCAGGGGAACTGGAAACATTCTTTACTGAATCAATTCAAGCAACAAATAGCTTAGGCTGTTGGGAGGTGGCCCTCTCCCTCCAACAAATGAAAATGAGCTTTGATAGACTTGTGTTTATACAATGAGACTAAACTATAACATATATTTTAGATTAATAGCTGTGAGAATTAAACACTGCCCTAACTTGGTAACCTTAAGTGTCAATGAGAACATGTGATCCTCAACAGGAACTTTTTGTTTCATTCTCAAAACTGACTAAACCGCTTAGCCTGCATGCCTTGAAAAAATCCCATACTCAAAAGGTGAAAAACACATGAGGATTAAGCTCTAATAAGACAGTATTTAGTAAACCCTAAATAACTATTTGTATTATATGGTGATATTTAGCATAATTTGTTAAATTAGAACAAGCTGTGTTTTTTATTAAAATATATTTCTTTGAGCACTTCAGTGATCAGAAATGGAAGCAGATATTTTGTACAGAATTCTAATTCCACTGAGCTACTGCAAATTCACAGAAACTGTAAAAATTACTAGGATTTGAAAAAATCTGCAAGGTCTTACGGGACAGCTATCTTTATACGCCAGCAGAAGGGGAGGTGGGAAAAACATACTTTTTGCACTATTCCATATCCAGAAAGACATAACCACAGTTAAAAGCTTTAGTGGTTGATAGCATTTCAAAGTACGGAACCATGACAATCCAGCAGAGTGTAAAGGACAGGACCTGTGCCAGGAGCCCAGACTTCTATTTGTGGATCTGTCACTAGTGGGCTGTGTGACCTTCACTGGAGAGCTACACCTCTCCTCCTTCAACCACTCCTGGTGCAGAGGAAGAGAACTGCCTTTTGCTGTGCCCGTAACTGGCTAATGAGACGGGACTTCACTAAGGACCAGTCAGCACTGCTGTACAACACAAAATGGCAAGGGCAGATCAAGGTCAAGGCTTCCAGTTTTGAGTTGGATGCATGCAGTGCTCTCCTTCAGCTAAGTATCATTAGTATCTTATTTATTTTCAGAAATCAGTAACAAAACGCAGCACCTTCTGACTTACCTGACCCAATCCATATCATTGCAAGCAGAGTACAGTTGCTACAAAAAAAGCTGTAATTAGTTGTTCTTTTATCTTGCTTTGAACTGCTAAAATCCCAAAGAACAAGGTTTAACACCATTCTGTCCCAGGTCATCATCAATAACATTTAGTGAATTTAATTTACAGGACCAAGCTCTAAGCCTGCATAACTTAAAAAGCTGACAATTTAGCTGTCAATTTTAGTTGATAAATGAGTAGTCTAGGTAAGAAATTAATATCTCAAATATTCCGTATGGAGAGAGATGGTCACATTTACCATTATACTATCCACAAAGATTACAGTTTAACACAAATTTAATTTTTCCAGTATGAGTTAGTTTTAAGCAAATAAAAATAAACCTTAAGCAAAACACCTTATACTTGGACCCACACTGAACTATAAAAACGCCATCATATTCTTGTCATCTGACTGCTATTGAATCACTGAAATACCATAAATGACCTTCAGGATTGATTAATTTAAAAACTGTATTTTATTACAATCATAAATGAGAACGTATCTTTTCCTAGTCCTTTTTCACTATTTCACACTTTAGTAAAGCAAATAAAAAAAGAAAGTTTATAGAATGTGATTTTAATTTCCCTCTCCCCTTTCCTTCAAAATATATCACTGTCAGCTTCCCAAGAACAGCACACCCAGGAAATATTTCAGCCATATTATCATGGCACATTGACAGACAGAAAACATTGACAAGTAAACATCAAGTGCTCTGCAGCAGAGCAGAAGGATTTTTATAGAAAGTTATTCTTTTTGCTATTCTTAATTTCTATTAGTCCTCACAGTTTTATAAATGTTTTCTGTAATACTGCAGCATCTAATCACCAGTGCTCTTTGCATGATCATGATCAAATCTAGCAATTGCCATTTTGTGTCTGTGCTTTTCTAGACATGTGGGATGCTGATTCTCACCTTGGCCTATACATTTCATTATAAGATAAGAGACAACAGAATTTCAGCCCATGTGTTCATTAAGCGAGTAATTACATCATTCCAGTAATAAATTTTTACAACCTTGTAATATATACAACTTTGAAAATGTATGCCTATAAATTTGGAGCCTATTTTGAGAACAACTTCATTTGTCTTTGAATAATCATAGAATGGTAGAGGTTGACAGGGACCTCTGGAGATCATTAAGTCCAATCCCCCTGCCAAGACAGAAACACCTAGGGCATGCCACACAGGAACATAATCAGGTGGGTCTTGAATGCCTCCAGAAAAGGGGACTCCACAACCTCTCTGGACAGCCTGTTCCAGGCTCTGTCACTCTCACGGTGAAGTTTTTCCTCGGGTTGAGGTGGAACTTCCTGTGTTTCACCTTGCTACCATTACCTCTTGTCCTATCACAGGGCACAACTGAAAAGAGACTGGCCCCTTCTACTTGACACCCACCCTTCAGGTATCTGTAAACACTCATAAGATCCCCTCTCAGTCTTCTCTTTTCCAGGCTAAACAGCCCCAGGGCTCTCAGCCTTTCCTCACAAGAGAGATGTTCTTGTCCCTTAATCATCTTTGTAGCTCTGTTGGACTCTCTCTAGTATTTCCCTGTCCGTCTTGAACCGGGGAGACCAGAACTAAACACAATACTCCAGATGTGGTCTCATTAGTGCAATAATGCTAAAAGTCTTTGAAGTACTTGTATTAAGATGGTTTAATGATCTCCTTCTTGCTAAATCCTCTCTACTGTGTTTGACCATAAACTTAATTTCTATCCCGCCTTGGTATTTCACTTCCACTGCAATTAGCTCATCCCTGTGACATTCTCCTCTCCCACACAGACAGATTTCAGTATTTTCCTTGTATCTCTAGGACCAATCACCCATACTGATTTTTTTTTTCTATTACAGGACACCTTTGGTTACTGCATCATGCTGCCTCCCAGACAGAGCTGGTTGGTACAGACAGGAATCTTGGATACACCTGTCTAATGAAATGGAGAGAGAACAACAGATGCAGTATTAACTAATACAGAGTTCCCTTCTCCCCTTTTACATGGCAAAACCCCAGATTTTTCTACACAGATACACACTGAAGTCAAGTGTTATGTCATTTAAATATTTAATATTAATTCTTAATTGACTTTAATATTAAAAAGTAAACCATTCAAATTAGCATTAATTTCTTTATTAAAAACAAATTCCAAGACAAGCAATCTATATTTAAAATCATGCCTTTCTACTAAGACAGGAAGAATACTTACTATGCTGCTACATGCTATTTGTGTATAAAAAAAGTCCTAAGATACTACATTTTAAAGTGTCAGTCTGATTTGAAATCCTTGATTTTTTGAATAAATTCTGAACTTGGCAATCTACAAGAGTATTATCTTCCTTTTTTTTTTTAATAGATAACTAAGTCAAATGTCATCATTCAAAGTTAAAAAAAAATCCTCATAGGAAAGTGATTTCTAGCCTATCAATTCAAGTTGCTATGACAACAACCACAATGACTACAAAGACTCCAACCTTAATGACTAAAATGGGAAAATATCACAAGATACTATAATGAAAACCCATGTACTACAAGTCTTCCTGAAAAAAAAAGAAACCAAAGGACTACCTCTTCCAACCCATTTAATGATATCTTGCAAAGAAGCCCTCAGTTTACCATAAAGCCTTATGCCATTATGTTTTAGAAACGCTGCAACTCTGCTTTTCTTTTGACTTTAGCATTTTTTCACTTATGGACAGGTAGAAGACTAAAAATGAGCTTCTACTATCTAAGGATAATGGGTGTTATCTACATGGAGCAGTAGCAGCAAACAGAATAGGACTGTAAAATACAGTAGGGAAAAAGGTAGCAAAGAGAGAGATTGATTCTACCATAACAGTCTAAAAATAGATTCCCTTCAGATGAAGCGTGAATAGTTGAAAGTATCTACAGAACACACAGCTCCATCTAGAGGTTAAAAAGCAAGGGGATATTAAAGCAAGTTTTCAGATAAAAGGTTCTCAAGCCTTCTTAAAAATGTCCTCTATAATGGTCTTCAAGATCTCACAAATAAAATACAAAATTGGCTTCAAAATACATGATGTAAAAGTTACCTTATCTTTGAGAATCTAAGTTTTTCATTAAAACCAAACCAAAGACAAATCTTGAAATAAAAATACCTAAAATCAAGAACTGCTTATTCATACCTTAGGCCTGTTGCATTTCAGGCTCAGGTAAGAGAGGTCAGTTCTTTTCCCTGGCAGGGTGAGAAGGAACCAAACCTGTAGCCAACATTCCTCTGCTATATCTATCTACTTCATATGCAGCAGTAGATAGACAAGTAGCCTCTGGATGTCTTCCTGCATCTAATCTCAGTTCTGTATTCAACAAAGTTGTGTTTTAACCATCCAAGTGTCTCCAAAGACAATCAGTTAGCTGGACAACTGATTTTCAGAATGAATCTTCTCTAAAATACTCTCACTTCAGTAGAGAGCTAAGTATGCACAGATAGTCATACCTCCAAATCTCCTGCTTTACATCTTGTTTTCTCCAGTTTATTTTGGTTCTGGTCATTCTCCATCTGAACTCCACGCATGCATTACAATATTGCTTAAAATAGATCACCCAGACTGTCCTCATAATTCCTCCTAGATTGTTTTACCTCACAGCCTGCATAAAAAAAAAATAATCACATAAAGGCATTCTTTCCTGAGCCTGTATTAGACACTTCCTAGCTGTACCTCACAACACAAGCAACAGTACAAAATAGAATAAAAAGGGTCAGAAAATCAGAGGCAAAGGACTGCTGATGAAAAATGGTTGGGTTAGAGGTCTGCCGCATTACTGCTGCAGGACAAATGCGTGCTTTGTTATCCAGTCCATGCTTCTGGCAACACTGAAGGGACACATGTTGGTTTTCACACATTTTTTACACTTTCCCTACCTCTATTCTCTCAAAACCTTACCCCTCTTCCTCCCTTTTAATTTGCTTCTCTTTACCCATTCTAGAACTGCACTTATCTAATGGCATCCCTAACCTTTTCAGTGTGTGTTCTCAATTCTATTTAGCATCATGAAAATATAAACATTGCTTGACAGACCAAAACACCCTCTTGACATCCCTCTAAAAATACGAACACGAACATGCCAGAACCACTAAAACTGACAAAATATTTTATTACTATTAATATTAAATTTTTTAAAGTCCAAGTGCTGCACCTCTGAAAATCAGGCTATTTTGTGCCTAAAGCTTAGTTTTGAAACTTATGCTAGTGTGAAAATACCCGTCCAAAAGACGCTGCACAAACTCCTCTTGAAAGATTTCTACAAGGTAACAACACATTCTTCCAATATTTGAAATTGCACTCACCAGGAACCTTTCTTGAAATATCTTACAACATTGATTTGCATATCGTATTTCTTCAAGAAGTGTTCAGTTTCTTTGAACATACAAGATGTCCAAATTTTTCACAAGTGTCACACATGTACAATCTCTCCGAGTTCTGAGTATCTAGCAAATACAAACCAGAGTTTGCACAGGAAGGTGGTGCCAGAATTTGATCACAGTTTGAATATAGATGTATGTTTAGGATTACTGGTTTATATTAATCTGCCATAGCTGAAGCAAGCTTCATTTTGGTTTTATTTAATATTTTAAATAACCCTTGCATCTAGAACACAGTCTTATGAATTCCTAGAAAGCACGACTGAGCATTACAAAAAATGCTGTAAGCTCTGAGAAAAGCTTCAAAAACTCAAACCTGTTTTGATCTCCTACTAACACGTACTAGCAGAGAGAAACCATGGCCTTTCAGAGTATCTGTTCATATATTGTAGCTCCATTACGTGCAACTTCACCGATTTAACGCCAAAAATAAAATCACTACCTTTTCACTGTATCAGAGCCCTCGGGGATCAAAGTAAAATGAACTGTTTCTCCTTCAGCATCCTACTCCATGATCTCCAATTTAATAATCTGAATCTCAATGCATATTTCAAAATCATACTTCAATTTCAGCAGTGCAACATTACTCCCACAGCAGAGGAAACCATTGATTTCCAGCAGGAAATGAAGAAGCAGCAACTCAAAACAACTTTATTCTAAATATGAAACAATGTACATCAAAAGCATCAACTTTTTTTGTTGTTGCAATCCAGCTTGATTTGCGTGGTTTCCTTTAAATACTATCCACACAGGTAACAGGAAAAGGGAAAGGACAGACAACCCACTGCATTCTGCAGCGATTCTAGTTTGTGCAAATAATAGAAATATCAGGAGCTAAACTGTGCTTTCACTTAAGCCTGCTTCATGAGAATAAATCAACTGACTAGAAATTCTTAAATGAAAGACCACTCCAACAAATAGAAACCAAATCCCAATTTCTCACAAAAATTACACAAATGTTCTAAATTAACCAGAGATAGCATCAAGATGATCAATTTACAAAATATTCAGATCAGGCTATTAACAAAAGTTTTCCAGAACATAAGTATATACTTGACCTAGGAAACAAGCAACTGATTTCTGACTTCGCAAATGTTTTTCAGCCTAAAATAAGCAGCTTTAACATTAATCTTAAGGCCAAAGAAAAATTACAATAGATACTTCTTTCACATCGATAATCACATATAAAGCTTTTTACCCAAAAGTGTAACACTATCTGCAAAAAGCCAGCCTCGCTTGAAGTCCAGTTTTGAGGCAATTCCTGTATCAGAAAGTGCTGGCAGAATTTGCATTAATAATTGGCCATTCATAATGAAGCTTCCAAAGGAAAGTTTTACCATCAGTCATTCTTTGTTTGGAGAACAAACCACTGAAGGATTTTTTTCAAAACTCCCAATCTCCTATATACACTTGAAAAAAAAATAATTGGAAGCAACTGAACTGGCTTTGTGTTTTTCCAGGCATCATTTCCTCAGTGATAGCTGTAAACATTTGGAAGTTGGCAGTTTATTAAAGAAAAATTGCATCCATTCTTTTAAAGATGCCAAAATATTTCAAAATTTACTTCCAGATGCTAGAGCCTACAAGCCTTTGCTGAAATATGTATTAATGCCTTTTTTTTCTTTTTTTTCTTTTTTTTTTTTTAATCAGGGAAAAAAACCAACCCTTTTCATTTAAATCAATTTAAGTACATGCTAAGCAAGAATTTTGAGAAGTTCTTCAGTCTGTTTCTTTACAGAGAAGTTTTGAAGAATTGAAAACCAGATTTGTGTTCACACATGAATTAAAAAGCTTTTTCTTCATTTCATAAGAAAAGAATTCCAGGGGAATACACAGACAAACTGGGACATAAGAAATTAACGCTGACTCATGTTACACACCATTTAAAAATTTTACAAACAATACTGATTATCAAAAGTATTGTTACATTATTAACATATGACTCTACTTGTCATTTTGGATTAAAGATGTTTCTGTAAATGACTTTAGTAAGACAAAAAAAAAATACAAAAAGTACTTACATCACATTTACTTTATCTTCTGGGCCCTGCACTTGGCCCATTACAGTTCCTTGACTGGTATTCTTAACCCAGCCAACCAATCCTAATTTCCTAGCTTCCTCTTCTGTGTACTGATTTGAAAAATAATGAAAGAAGACAATCAGTGTCAGCACATACACCACCCATTTACCACCTAAAACCCCACTTGCATTTTCATGGTTTTAAAACCTACACTTAAAAAAAAAATCCAGAGATGATGCTCATACTCAAGCATTAAGATATTCCTGTCAGCTTTGAAGTTGCAGCAGAAGTAGCCAACTTTTGAACCAGAATGAGATCTTAACTCATGTATTTATTATGTATATGTAATTCCCCCTTGTATTTTCATAGCTTTTAAAACTTTTCTTTTAAAAAAGTATACCTATGGTGACTCCAGAGACATTACACTGCTCATAATAAAAGTCGTCTTCCTCTTTGTGTTATATGTACACAGGTAGAAGCCGTCTGAAGGTGAAAGGCTTTTTTTTTTCATTCACAGGAAGGCCAAATATTTGCTCCCCTTATTTTAAGAACTTTTAAGTTTTGATCAGCAAGGGACTCCATTAATCCCACACCACTCCATTGTACCTGCTCTACTCCTTTCTACAGCTCATGTGCCTCTTCAACAATCAGTGTCTAAACACATTAAATTTGATACACGGATAAATTTGATGTACAGCTTTCATTGATTCTTTTCTCTGGTTTCATTTTAAATGCTTTCCACCTGACTTTCACCCTTTAAATTCTAGCCCTAGCTGCTGCACTACTAACAAATTGCAGCAAAGGTCATAATCTAATTATATTGATTTTCCAATATTTTCGCTGTACTCCAACATAGTAGTTTTCCAGCTATTCACTTCTTGTGATGAAATCAGGAGCTTCCAAGTTCCTGATTTTCCTCTCATTTTTTGAGGTACAGCTTTCTAATTTTCCAGCTTTCATGTACATATGAAATATATACATAGCTTTTTTCTCAACACTCAAATGGTAGGAAACAGAAAGCCATAAATAAAAACACTATTAGCCAATAAACAGTACTTCATTTAATTAGTAACAAATTTATTTACATTACAGGTGCCTCCTGTTTTGCTTCTTTCACTTTTAGTAAAGAGGTGTAAGACTACACAGCTCACTTTTTTATCTTGTATTGGAGAACTTCAGACTGACGATCTGAAGAGTTTTCAACTCATTTTGATGTGAAATAATGTGAAATAGCCACAAAACATGTTCAGTAATACCCAAAACAGTGAACAGATACTAGATGTACACACTGCATTAGCAGCCTCTTTAGACTCTTATCCTAATGCCAACCACCAAACTTCACATCAATAATGACTGGATTACAAAAGGTGAAAAATTTTGAGATAATTTAGCCAATGAAGAGGTGTTGCTAACTATCAAGAACATTTTTCAAGTTGATTATGAGCAGCTTCTCCATACTAACTTGTCCAAAAGCACAGGAATGCAGCTAACAACCTGTTTCTTGACACTGCTTATCAGCTCAAGCTAGTGCTGCTGTGGTGCATGTTCACAAGGATCCAGATCAGCTTGAAACCAGGCAGAGCAAGTTTGCACCTGCCCACCACCTCATGTGTGTGCATACACTTTCCACTTCTCGTAGAATAATTTAGTTCAAGACATCCTATATTGCAATTCTTTAGCCACTTCAATTTTGCACTATTTCACAACACACATAAAGTAGGTATAAAAACTTTTCCATCTATTAAGCATGCTCCACTCTTATCAAACAAAGAACTGTTCTGATTTGAAATGTGTCCTCATTTCTTGGGTTTCTGTGAAATGCAAAACTATCTGCTGCATATTCAGAGCTGGTGGAGACATTTGGCTGGCATATGAGCGACAGACTTTTTTTTGTTGTTACAAGGAAACACACTAGGATTCCTCAAATACTGGTACTATAACTTCCATTAAAAAGTTAAAAACATTGTTTCAGAAACTAATAACAAGAACTTCAGAAGTAGTTCTGAAGTTTTAACCTTTCTGAAGGTTAACATGTTAAAATGCTCTTGTGGCCATTTTATCAGAAGTTACCCAAAGACAATTTTTAGATACTATACAAAGTAGAAACGCATTTGCAAGCTTTTAAAAATCCATTTTATTAACAGTAATAGATTTATTTTTTCTTTTAAATCCCCTTGCAATATTTAACCGTCTAACCTAGAACTGAAAGTTGAGGTTGGATATGTTTATACTCTACAGACCTGCTACTGTTATTTTTAGCACTGGAAATACTATACTGTAAAGTAGAACCAGGAAATCAGACATTGCCTTACCATCCTGAAACAAACACCTAGAAAAGAAAGAGACATTAGGATAGGAAAAATATAACAATATAAAATGAAATTCCTAGAAGTCGTAGCCAACTGCATATATGTAATTTGTGGTCCTTTCTTACAGAAGTTTCAGAGAGCAGTTACGAAATTTTAACATTGGGCAAACCCCACAGAATTTGGGTATAAGGCAGACTTGAGCCTTCGCTTAGGGGAGCCAAAATTTTCATTTTCAAGGCAGCTACCGCACGTAGCTTTCTTTAACGAACACTCTGCAAAATGGCAATTGCCTCTGACTCAGTTTTCACTTTCAAAGTTTCTCTGCTAACCCGGGGTAAGAGTGGGGGGAGGTACCCACAGAGCCCCGCCGACAGCAGATGCCAACATGACGCCGGTAACGGGACGCGCTTTTGACAGAACGCCTCCTGCTCTCCAGGGAACTGGGCTAGCCTTACAGCTGGGGCATATTTACCACTTTTATTTATTTCTTTCCCACTGGGGACGAGGAGACGGCGGCCGCTCCCCCACACGCCGCCGCCTCACTCGGCCCCGCGCGCATGCGCAGCCCGCCACAACCGCGGCCCTCACACCGCGCACACAGCGCCGAGCCCGACTTTACCTTGCACTCGCCCGAACACTTCGTAATCCACCGATTTGAGCGCGCCGGAGGCCTTCGTCACGGCAGACATGGCGGCGAAGGAAGAGCTGCTGCGGTGAAGCCCGTTGCTCTGCGGGCTGCGGCCGAGAGAGGCCGCCGCGTCCCCCCACCCCGGACGGCAGCGCGCGAGGATCAAGCTTCCCGCCTAAGCGGCCGCCTCACGCGGAGTCCGCTGGGGGGACACGACAGATTGACAGCACCATGACTACGATTCGTCGTGGGTGACACTTCTGTGAGGGACGCCGCCTCACGGCTCTGAGACCGTTTTCTGCCTCACACGGAATACGAGCGCTGCGCGGCAGCTGCAGCCAACGGCGAGGTGCTTGCTGAGCCTCCTAAAAGTGTCTTACTGCTCTCGAGGTTGAAAATGGTTTCAAAGACCAAAGGTCCGAACAACGCGCTCTACTCTTCTGGCGCTGATGCAGTCCGTGTATAGGCCCAGCTGGGTTTCCTGCCTCCAGCACCCAGGACGCAGGTAATCAGCATTATCCTTTCCCAGGGATTCACAAGAAACATTGGAACAAGATATTTTCCATACATTACTGAAGTAATTTTGACTGTTAAGGTGAAAAGTTAAATAGTTGAAAGATAAAACATACACCAGTGTGGTGGTGGTATCTTGATCATCCCTGACTGGTAAAGCTTCATAATTGACTGTTCTTAACATCTCCACATTACTTTCACACAGTTTTAAGAACTCATTTCTCTTCCCTCTTCAACCAGTGTGCTGAGGGAAATACCTAAGCTAGCAAGGGGCTGGACTCCTCACCTGAAGTAGCAAGCCTTGGAAAAGAGAGCTCACTTTATACAAACCATTATTCAGACCTTCAGTGGTATCTATTAGTGCTCATGCTTTCATTAGTAAAACATTCCAGAAGCCTTGGCATTGTAACTTGTACATAGATGTTAAATGTGCAAAAACACAGACCAAAAATGGCTTGTTTAGGAGGCTGAGTCTCCAACCAAACACCAGAGATTTTTCTCTGGAGTGTTCTGTGTCTGCTTGCAGTTTAACTTCCACCTCACCCCATATTTACCAATTCTTAAAAAAAAAAAAAAAGTGTCTTCAAGAATTCTACTAGAAACAACATTTAACCAACCTTAGAAGATGAACTTGACCAAGGGATAAAGGCAGGTTAACTGTGACATTACAATAAAAATCGGCTCTTCATTTAGGTAATCCTCTCCCACAAACCACTTCATGTCCTAGCAGTAATGCAGCATAACCCAAGCTGTTTACATGTTTGGATCTCAAGACTAGAGGGAGGTCAAGACCTACTGAAAAAACCCCAAACCACCTGCTTTTCCAAAAACACATCAATTCACTAGAGAAACAACCATTAATTTCAGCACAGAACAAAAATATTTGTACAGAATCAGAAAACTTCCAGTATCACGGGAAATAGGAACACAATGGACAAAATTTCATCATTTGCTTTGAATATATAACACATTCAATCAAACCCTTGCTTTTTACAGGGGTCATACATTTTGCTAGTGTGGAACCAGCACCATTTTGTTTTTAAAGTGGATTCTACAGAAAGAGGAACAGAATGCAGTACAGGCTTAAAAATTGGTTATTTACTGCCATCTGTCAGCAGTGAAGAGCAAAACGGGTAAAAAAACAATTTACAATTGCAAGTATAAAGCATTGTGACACAAGCCTCAAAACCAGAGCTTATTCTGATACTGATTACAGTTTGCTACCTGCACACCAGCAAAGGGAACCTTTATTTTATCAAGAGAAACTTTAAGCTTTCAAGGAAATTTTCTTGATATTTCTCAGTTAGGTCTCACATCTGCATTGGCTCATTCTCAGGGTGAGAATCTATTCCCGCTGCCATCCTTGAGAGCTTTCTGGCTCAGAGATACTCCCATCTCCTGTCTTCCTACTACTATCGTTATTTTTTTCAGAGAATTCAGTGTAATTTTTTTTTTTTAATTTGCCATAAGAACATCTGGCCACTCTTTCCCTAGACAAGTTAGAGTTTCTCATTATTTCATGACAAGTAACAGAGATCCTTACAGCTGTTTCCTCTGGGGTGGTGATATTGGCCTAAGAAGAATCAGCTGGCTGCACTGCCTGAAGTTATAGCCAATTGTAAAAAATGCTACACACTCACATCTGTTAAGGCATAAGATATGTTCCTTGACTATACTGCAGAGGAATACAGATGATTATAAATATCTCCTGTAACAAATAAGTTGTTGTACCTTTAGGATGAGCTTGAGGTTGAACAGAATATGTAATGTCATAACACCTGCAGATAAAGCACAGAGTCTTTCATACTACTGCCTGCTTAGCTACTACCATGTGTTAGATGGAGCTTGTTACTCAGTAAGTAAGGGTGACCTTTGTTATTACTAAAGCAAAATAGCAACAGTCACAATTAATATGCAAGTGAGACATTCTAGGCTGCAGTGAACTCCAGTGATGGCCAGTATGATGCCAGCATTCCCAGGCCTTTGCCATACTGGCAGCCATTTATTTTTTTAAGATTAATCTTTTACTTCATTATATTAATTTCACTTCTTCTGACCACTATGAATCCATGTTAATTAAAATCAGTGCTAACCAGCTTTTATTTCTCAGTCTCTTTCATAAGACATTGTTTTATGATCCCATGTCTGATACACAGATTGGCTTCCCAGCACAGTGTTAGCTGGGAACAACCATTAGTGCAACTTAAGCCTGCCCACAAGAGCTTCTTTACTCTGAAAGGTGCTTTACTTGGTGAGCTTTTCACAATTGGTGAGAACTCTATTGCAGATAGACCTAGTTTTATCACTAGGTCATCTGCCTGTACTCTGAGCATTAAGCCTTTAAAAATATTTTACACACACTAAAATTTTCCCACTACCCTACTCCAAGTCACAGCACAAAGAAAAGATAAAGAGCACCATTACTGGAAAACACCAGAAGTCTGCTATGGTGCCGTTAGGGTCAAACATCAGGGAAGAGCATAAGGGTAGCTATGTGAAGAGCTGAGAGTCACCCTAGCACTTGAGTGACACAGTCCCACAATACCTGAGCAGGAGAGGCAGCAGGGTTCATCCAGGAGCAGTAGAAGACTAGAAACACAGCTACACTATAGAGGTAGGGTAGAGCAAGGACACTATAGTCTCTGTATAGCTTAAAGGAAGTAGATGTGCTCAGCCCGGAGCTTAAATGGAGCTCCTGGACCAAGAAGCAGAGGGGGAGTTGTTGGATCCCAGGTGAGGCTGGTCAGGATAAGTAGACCTATTGGTGCCCTTGATACTGGCCCCTATCAATAAAACATTTTTTATAAAATAATCCCTTGTTTATTAAGGGTTTGGTTGTTAAAAGTTACTTTGAAATTTATAGCTTCATATTTATGCTGTTTGTTAATCTATGGCACAGAACAGTTGGAAAACCATTAAAGCTTTTTTGTCTTTCAAAACCTACTACTCCTGCTTTATATGTGGCTGTGACCTCGCACCACTGTATCTGCTTGATGTTTTCCACTCCTAAAATTACTATCTTTGGTGTTCACACAGATGTCCCATCAGGCCCAGAACCTCCTACCTTGCTGACTTAATTCATCTTTCAACTTGTAACCATGCAACTAATTTTCTGAACCATTTTAATTTAAAATGGCTCTGTCTCAGACCTGTCCCTGATTGCATTTCTGCTCTCTTACTACCCTTTTGGAGAGTTTCTCACACAATCTAAAAGCTCTTAGCATTTCTGGCTTTTCTTTGAAGTTCACCCCTTTCTCTCAGCCATTGGCTTGCTACCTGGTATCATTAGTTATAAATTTTCTTTAGAATTTTTAGTATTTGTGCACCTCTGTTTAGCTGAAACAAACTCTAAACCTGATTCACTTGCCAATGGTCCCCAGATGATTTTGATGAGTGTTTCCCAAAGGATATCAATGCTTCAAGATAAAAGAAGATGCTGCTGGTGTTGTCTGGTTATTGCTTTTATCTAGGGAAGCACTAGCACTGAATACTCAGGGAGGAGGTTAGAGACAATGTAACTTTAGTTTGTTCACTCTAGTTTTTGATTGGTTTGTTTGTTTGTTTGTTTTTGGTTGGTTTGTCTGTTTGTTTGTTTTTACTTGTTTTCTGTCAAATACAAAGCGTGTTCATCTTTTCTATTTTTTAAAATAATGCCTTGGCTTTCTTATGTGTTTGATTCTTCAAGTGAAATAGTAAACTTCCTTCTTTAGCAGCCTTCTTCTTTTCCTTGCTCCTTTATCACCCTTTTTTTTTTTTTTTTTTTTTTTTTTTAGATTACCTTTGTTTTTATTACTTCATTTCTGAATAAGAATTCATAAGATTTCTAGCTTTATGGATTTTACTTCAAAGCTGGACAAGCTTCTTCAGGATCTTTATTTTGCAGGTCTTATTTACATATGTAAACATATTAAAAGCTTTTTGAAGGCTTAATCTTGACCTGCTCTGAAATAAGAGATGACATCACTTCATTCCCCCTTTTCCTTGCTTTTGCAGATCACTGGCTATCAGTAACTGTTGACTTTTCCTTAATATTGAAGATTAGATTCAGAAGCCTGAAGGGCAAGACAGGCACGTAGTGGGATTCCTGAAGAGCCTTGGTCTGCCTTTTTCAGCATAAGATACAAAACAATGACTTGTTGCAGAACTATTGAATAAAAATGTTGTAATCATGCAGAAATAAGCACAAAAATAACTTTTATCCCATAAACTTTAGCACAAGACAATGAAGCCTTCCTAGTCTGTAAGGGGTTTGCCAGTATCATTACTAATAGCCATGAGTTAGCTTATTTAGAGGAAATTAAAAAAACAAGTGGAATGGACGTAAAAACATCACTTGAAGATGTAAGCTTTATATACCTTTTATATGGTATATTCATATACCCTAGAGAGTTTAAGTACTCTATAGAAAAGTGTAGAAAAATGGTGTCTGTTAAGAGAGAGCATTTAGATGTAAGTTACCAAGCCAAAAAAGCAAAGTAGTGTTTGGCAAAGTGAAGCTTTATGTTGAAATAGAACAACACGTGAAGAAACTATTTTCTTTAGTTGCATCATAATCAGAAGTTTACTTTGTACTGTAGAACTGTGAAACTTGAAATTAAAATACATAAATTTTATAAAATCTTTGATAATGATCTACCTGGTTACTTAAATTGTAATTCCTGTGTAGCCTACAAGATTTGATTGCCCTTCAAAAAAAGAAAGAGTGAAGTAATAATTTGTGGACAAAAATAACAATTGCTGAAGTATTTGCTTGGTGGTTGGCTGATTAAATACATTGCAGTTGAATCTGCAGTATACCCATAGCACAGGCAGGTGACCTGGTTACAACACTTGTCTCCTGATCCATTTATAATGCAGGATCCAAATACAGCAATCTGATCTGTGTGGGAGGATCCACACACCTGCGCAGAGGCAAGTGGAGCGTTGTGCAGCGGAAGGTCATGCCAACACGGATCAGATTGCAGGACTGTGGCCAAACTTTGTGTGGATGGGACCTAAATTTGTCCCTCACATGCTCTAAAATCATGGACTACTTACATGAAGTAACACAAGTTCTATGGTGGCAGACACAAAATTGTGAAGCTGTTATTTTAGTATGGGTAGACTACATTGTGTAGCTTCTGTGTTACTTTGTGCTTTTTCAAATAGTTATTCTGAGAGCCTACCCCTAGAGCCATCATGTTCTTGTACAACAAATTGCATGGAAGACATTTTGTTCTATTAAAGGCCTAATTCACACTACATCCTGATTCTCTCTAGGGCATGAAGATTGACTGTATTTTTCTCTGAAATGACCTTGTATTTTTTTTTAAGTTAAAGTAGTAATCCCCAAAGTTAATTTTCTTGTGATTCTATTCATAGCTCATTAATTTTGTTTGACATGATATATAGATATGAATTTGATGAGACTAAACTTCTGTCCACTTTTCAACATTTTTTTATTGTTTTCGTGTCAAAGTCCTTAGTTAACAATCTATGTAAAGATCTGAGGCAATAAACTGCTAAACCTCCACCAACAAAAATGCTTGAAAATAAAGTTCAGACTTTTCAGTCTAAGTTAAGCTTTAAAAGGTATTTTTACTGATATATGTAAAAAGAAAGAATCTTCAGGTAAATAATTTCTAGTTAGTTGTAGTAAAAATTTTAATCTGAAAACAGAAGGAACTAAGCCACGAGGTAAACATGGGTGCTTAGTATGAGGAAATCATCGCTGAAGGCTTGCATCATCACTGCAAAGTTCTCTTAAATCATAAAGTGCTGGTAAATAAAACAGAATATGAACTGATGTTATCCTATAGCAAAAAAAAAAAAAAAAAAATCCATCTCAAACAAAAATGGGAGTGGTAAAGTTACAGTATTGGGCTCTAAAGCATAAAAATTGGAGGGTGTAATTTGGGGATAAGTGTGTCAGTCCTGTGCTGGCATGATGGCTCAATGAAGTCTTGGCTTCATGGTTGCATCTAAACACAAACCCACCTACCATAATGTCTGTGAGGATTTGAATTTACTGGGTATAATTTCATTACAGAAGATAAGTATAACTTCACTTTATAAGCAGTTTGTGAACAAAGGAACAATTTAACAGTAAGATTTTAATTTTGTGAATCCCAAACCTAGGTATTTTATACAAACTACATTAGATCCTAAAGTAATAAACATGTGAAGTCAGCGTTATTCAGGAAAAAGTTTATTCTGCATGGAAACAGAATGCTTAAATTCTTCAGCTTAGCAGCTGCTGTCTTAGCATTGTCTTTTTGATCTCTGGGTTATTATTTATCAATTTGAAATGTCATGCTTCCTGAGCTTTTAATAGAGACCTCCATGAGTTCCAAAGGGAAAGAGAGAAAGTGCAAAAGGATCAGGGCTTGGTGAAGCAGGGGAAGCCAGGCCATCCTCTTACATTTACAAGGAGCGCATTAAAAGTCTTAGTCACACGATTTGGTAAGAAAGCAGATTTACCTGACATTTGATTTATGACATACCTATCCACATGAAATATTAAAATTTGCGGGAAACATTGACTGAGATGTTGCTGAGAGTTATATTTTTCTCTTCTTATGCAACATGCTGAGGAGGAGGAAATGTGCTCATTTAAGGTAGTTCTTTTATTTCCATTGAAATATGAGACATTTAAGCATCATGCTTCCCACAGACACTAGAAAGATGATGTCAGATTTTGTGGAGGATTTAGGGCTCTCTAAAAGATCTAAGAAAGCACAAAAGACTGGGCTAGCAAAGGAATAGTTTGTAATGGAAGTGGGTTGACAGCTATTAAATTTTGCAGTTCTGTGAAACTATTTGATTCATTCTCATTAACTGCACAAATGAACTATTTCTTCTCAAAAGCAACAAAGAGAAGCTCTAATTAGTATTTCAGAATCCTGGAATGTATTAGTGCAGTCTGTGTCATCAGGTATTTCAGTCAGGTCTCACTGAATTGATCACTTCTTAGATTTAGTAATAATTACTGTTATTTTAATTCAGATACTCTCTGGGAAAGTGGATAGTCTGTTCCAAACATTTACTTTAAGTTGACATAATATTGCCTCCTTAAATTGGTACAAGCAATTGAGTTGTTACTTCTTCTAGAAAATGAAATGGTAAATTAGTGATAACAATGAAAACATGTTGATGTGCTCATCTTGATAAGACAAAAAGAGAGGAAGCATGAATGGCAGTAAGTCCATGGACACTGTGTTCTAGCACATGAAAACCCTCAGATGGTTTCAGATGGTCCTTCTGTTCTCCATCCATAGTTCTCTGGTACAGGCCCTTGTGCTGTTAAGAGTAAGTTGATAACAATAACAATTCCTTCCTGAAGAAGTGATGTTTATGTGGACTGTGTCCATCTGCCTGTCAACCTCCCATATCTTTCTCCAGGTTTCAGTCTGCTGGCCACCTCAAATCAGATGAGGGGGGTGTGTTTTAAAGATGTTCACTTGCGACAGATTTGGTGAGATCAGCATCAGGGTGAAGAAAGATGCTCTCTTGCCCCTGAAAGGTGGGATAAAGCTCTAGAAACACATACCACATTAACTAGATGCAGCAGGCAAGACCTAGTGCATGCCAAAGGTAATGAAACAGACCCTGACAGTGGGGTCTTGTGCACCCTGTCTTTTGTCCTAACTAGGCAGAGTTATTTACGCTTAAATAAAAAAGTTGCTGCTTTTGGACCCAAACTTCCATCCATTCTTATACTACCTTGATACAATCCTCCCCATCCCAGTAAAAAAACATAAGTAGTTCTGAAAAAATGGAAAGAATCAGCATGATTTTTTTCTAGCAAAAACTCCTGTTTTCAATCAACTTGAATGCTTTTGAAAAATCAATGACTGTGTGGAAAAGGGTGATCTGTTCAATAGAGTGTTTCTGGATTTTTAAAAATCTTTTGACAAAACCCTGTGTTAGATTAGTCTGGGCAGAAGAAGAAAGTGCCACTGCGAAGAACTACATAAGTATCTCATTACACTAAATGACTGGGCATTAAAAAGTCAGACTTCACTGCTATTAAAGTGACAGGCAGAGCAAAACCACACCAAACCATGCAAACACAGCAACAATTTCTGGATGAGTTTTTTATTATTTAAGAAAGAGATTCTGGAGTTACTGTGACTGATCAGTATAATGCTCAGTGGCTGACCAGAAGAGCCCTGGGGAGAGAATAACATTAACAGAGCATAACAAATTAATAGCTTCAGGTCACTGTGCAGACCCTGCCTGTACCAAATACCCTGTTCTAGCCATTCCTCACCACAAAAAAAAACCAGACAAGGCAATGTACAAAATCAGTAAGGATGATCTGAAGCCTGGAACAGCTTCATACAATGAAAGACTAAATATTCTCCTACGTCTTGTCTTCTTCAGACAGAAGAAAATTAGTTTGTCCAGGGGATACCACACAGGTTTGTATAATCATAAGTGGTGAATAGGCCTCATTAATGCTCACATATGAGAACTCATGGGCATCAAAAAAACCTTTCAGGTAATAAATTTATGACAAACAAAAGGGAACAATTTTTTCATTGTGCATGAATCAGAAATTGCAGCCACAGAACACTGATGCCAAACCATTATGAGCTTAAAATACAGGGGAATGAGGGGATGAAAAACCAATTTAGCACTAATTACACACAACAAAATAGCCTGTGACTCAGGATGTCTGTGTGAAGTGAAGAAACTGGAAAGCATACAGAGCAGAAGTAAAATTGTATGCATGCCTAGTTCTCAGTTTTGTCACAGGAAATTGTTCTCACATGTTTCCGCAGCAGAGACTGACTGAGCAAAGACTGAAGACAGTCTTAAAGAAATTGAAAGCTTCCCTGTGAAAAAAAGAAATGTTTGCATGGCCTGGAAAACAAAAGGGCACAAATCCTGGGAATGTAATGAGAAAAGATGTGAATAGCTAAGTTTAAATAAAAAAAAAAAGAAAATGAGGGAATCAGGAGGAGATACTAAACAAAGCAACTTTAAAGGTACCAACTGCTCTCTGAAAAGCCCCTGGAGAGCTGTGGGATGCTGTCCCACAGGGCCAATGGTCTTAGCTGGTGTGGCTGTTCTTGTAGCCTGCAATCTAAGTTCTGTACCTGATGAGATGCAGAGGTGCTGTGCTCAGCAGCTAAAGCACATCAAGCTGTTGTATGCTCTGTTGGGATCAGAAAGCGATCCCTATTTTGTAGCACTTCTGGTACCCCTGACACCACCCCAAATTCCCTTTCCTCCCTACTTCCCATTTCAAAATGTCTTGCTTTTCAGAGGTGTTCATTTGATGGGGAAAACCAGAGTGACTGACAGAGTTTCTTCTCTAATTTCAGAGTCTGCTTCTGATACCATTCCAGATGCTGATGACCAATTCCCGACTCTATCTTTCCCAGACAAAGAGGGCTGGAATCTCCAAGGACAACCATTTTTCCAGTCATGTCTCATTAGTCCTTTGGGTGAGCAGATTAATTCATAGTGTGGTTATAGGATATGAGCATGCATTTGGCAAAGCCAGGCATGAATCAGATTCTGTTATTCATTCACTGCAGCGTTACTGGACAAGAAGACACATGGGGATTGTAGATAATGCTATCGCTTTCTGTCTTGAGGAAATAACAATTAATGCCTATTCTATTGTCCTGCAAAGCACTCTCTTGAGATTACAAGACATCTTTTCTGCTCTTTTTGTTTGACAGATTCTCTTTCTCACTTGAGTTTTTTTAAACTTCCTCAGTTCTTTCACCTAGTTCTTGGTACCTTGCCCAGCAGAAGGGTAGCTTCTGGCTTAAATACGGCTCAATTTTCCACTGGGCTTAGCCTTTAAGTTACAATATACATATGTGGCATAAGCAACTTTTGCCTCTCCCTGGGATTTCTCTGAATTTACAGTCTTGTTGTGTTCCTTAATTAGAACATTCCTTCTATCGTCATTGGGCTTTTTGACAGTTACATTTTGAAGGTTGTTGTGTAGTGTTAATTTACAGTCATTGTTTCACCTTGAACTCTTCTTAACGGGACACCTGATGCACTAATAAAACTCACCAATTTACAGCTCCATGAATCTGAGTTTTAGTCAGTGGGACCTGCATCACCATAATCACACCCCTGACACAATTATACTTATTATCCCTCTGTTACTAGGATATAAGTGTAAACAACACACCACGGTAGACCAAATGAATGCTAGATAGCTCTGAGCACATTTCACGTGATCTTCTCAATGGTTTAATAATCTGATGGATGTCTCCATAATGCTTCATGGGAGAAGCTGCTGCTTTAGAAATGTGACAAGAAGTCTACCATGCAGATTGAAGGCATAAAACCATGCAGCCAGAAGCAAGGTATAAATCATTCTTTAGCAGGAGAGAAAGGAGTGGTTCCTTAAGGGAATATTTAAGTGAGCTTGCCTCTCTTCCAAAGTTCATAAATATTTAAATATTTCTGATCTACATGTTGAAACACAGAGTCCACCCAAAGAGTTAATGCCTGAACTTGAGCTATGGCCATGATAAACACAACAATTACTTGTGCTGAATGCTGCTTGAAACACCTGAACAAAGATTTTTGGCTGTTATTTGACTTATCCTGGGTTGGGAAAACAGACCTCCCTTTTTTTTTTTTTTTTTTTTTTTTAAATAGACACTGCTGATTTCTTCTAACTGGAAGAACACAGAAGACCTTAAATGTTCAGCTTGTGCCTAATTCAAAGGAGGAGAGACTGCAGATATTTTAGGATGAAGAGTACCTGTTCACAGGTTCTATCCATCAGTGATACCCAAATAGGCTTTGAAGGCTTTTCTGAAAGAAAATATTTATAATCCTCTCTTGTGAAGAAGCACACTGCTGCGTGTGATAGCCTGCTGAAGTCAATGGGACTATTCATGAATTAGGATACTATCAAATAAGTTGGTATTTCACAGTTTGTTCCTATTCTGAAAGATGAATCCTGTCCAGAAAAATTACATATAGTTGCCATTTTGCTAACCTAAGACTTGCTAGGTGACTGAAAGGAAAGGAATTAATAAGACAAACCAGAGAATGGAGAACCGCAGATAAAAATACAACAGATGCATTTACCACTGGAAAAACACCACCATCAGATGCTCAAGCACTTTGGGGTAACGTCTGTCACAGTTCTGCTTTGGCAAACAGAGCTGCTGTATGAAGCTCTAAAGTCCACAACAAGCAGTTTCTATGCAAGGGACTGCAGGCTGCCAAGGGACTGTGGTTCCTTCGTTTCCTAGAACAGCAGAATCCCTACAATTGACCTTTGCGAGTTCGCTGTCATCACATGCTCCTCTGCAGCTGGTTTCTCTCTGGCAAGACTGTGAGACAGAAGCATCCATCTCAGCGCAGCAAGAGAGAAAAAAAGAAGTCTCTTTTCTTGAAGTTGGCTGCGTTTATTTCATACCCAATGAATTATTATTTATTTCAAATAGCTATGATTAATTTGGAAATAAATCAGCAGTAAGCTCTTGTAATGAGGTTTATACCTGTTACTTTTTCTCCCAGCAGGTACAATAGTTTCTAGGGATATCTTCAGGCATTTCATGTAAGTAGAGGAAACAGACCATCACAGCTAGGTTCTCTTGTATTGATTTAAGACAATTTTGCTTTCCAAATCTTAGGCAGTAAGACACCTAAAGAGAACAAATCCAGGGAGTGGAGAGAGAAAACCAATTTTGCTATACATTAATTTATTTCACCAGGAAGGATTTTGGTCCTGTTTTTGTACAAACAGTAAATATCCACCCTTGTAAGAACAGTAACTTAGTAGCTTTAGCTGGGAAATAAGAGGAGGAGAAATCATATTTTGCAAATTGATGTAACTGAGGATGGATTTAACCACCTGAAGTCTCATAAACAGAACCACCATGAATGTAAAGCAAAGGGCAGTAATGTTGCATGTATTTGAGGAGCATTGTCTATGTAGTAAAGTTTCACAAATAATATGGGTTCACATATTAACCCCTTAACAAGTGCCTTTTATTTCTGTTCAATATAGGCTAAACTGAAAAACATCCCATTTATATTTGAAATACATATCTAAACAGGCATTAGAAACAGAACAATATCAGCATTCAGTGTATGTGCTTTCTGTGATACTGAACCTGCCTCCTCATCCAACTTGAAACTTGTAATAGAGTATTTAAACAGCCTTACTTTAGGGACCTAAAATTAGTTACTCTGAATCACGCTTCAGAACCTATTTTTGTCTCAATACTATACAGGAAGACTAAGCTCCTTGGCACTTCATTTAGATGCTGTAATGATTAAATTCTATAATGCAAAAATTCACATCACTCTTGCCCCATCCTCCAAATGGATACATTCTCTGTATGTAACAGAAGTTTATGCAAAAGGTATGTTTCTAAGTTGTAGTCTTTTAATGAAAATTTTCTCACTATTTAGGTAGAGCACCGTTTCTCATGTTTTGTTTTTAAATAAGGCAAAGGAGGTCACATATCCAGATGAGATTTTTCTTGCTCCAAACCAGTATAGATGTGTTGTTTTTAAAATTGGTGTTTGTTTCTTTGACTTAAAATTAGTGATTTAAATCCCATTCACACAGTTGAGAAGATTGGTTTGACTAATACTACTGCCATCTTGCTTGTTTCTTAAGAAAGTAATAACTGTGTGTGAGTTCCTGGGGCAGGAGGGGAGATGAGCAACTGTGATTACTGCTCTTCACTGTTTATATCAGACAAGGAGCTGCTACTACGCAAAATCTTGAGAGCAACTGGATTTCCTAGGGGCAGGGGAGTAAATGCTTTCACAGTAGGCTGTAATTCCAGGCTCTTCTTATGTCCTCATCCTGAAGGGACAGAGAACAGGGATTAGAAACAGGGTTGAGAGAAAGTCTGAGGATCCTCATCACTAACAACTTCAAAAAAGAAAATGGTCCTCTTTATTTTTGTAAGGGGGTTCTTTGAGATATAAGGAGGGGGTATGTGTGTTACAGGGCAGGTATAATACAGGTAATAGGAAGCTCTTGTTGGCTTGGATGTTGTTTTCCAAATTGTAAGATATATATTAGTATGTCACTCAAAAAATTATTCAACTGTTAACTTAGGTCATAGAGGACAGATGGGTCACTAAGCACAATGTCTATGTAGGAAAAGTAGTTGCTTGAGAGCTGAGATAGTAGAAAATGCAGTTATGGCTGAGTGACAAGTTTCCTAAACACTGATGACAGTTACGGTGTTAGTTGACCTAAGGCAGCGAGCTGTCCAACTGGGGAATGCACGAACAATGTGCAACGCGACTTAAGCCACTGTTAACAGCCGGAATTTCTCATGAATGGAAAGATTGTATTTTTTTCACAACTACAACACTTGGATTCATGAATTCTCAAGATTTAATGCCAAAAACAACAGGCAGCAGCCATATTTGGGTTGCTTGCAATTCATATTCCTCCTACTTAATCAGAGAGGAAAAATCTGTTGATGCAAGTAGCACAGACGGTTTCGTTGTTATGAAAGCCAGCCCCTCATCATACAACTCGGGAACCAAATGTGCTTTTACAAACTGCTGCAGCCAAAACATATTGCAAACTCGAAGGACAAATTTATTTTTGACTCACTTGGCAAAATGTGTAATTATTTTTTTTCTTTTAAATAGCAGAATGACAGTATACTGGGGAGAAAGGAATAATATACTAGTTACATTTACTATTAAAAAATTAATAAGCAGAAAATACTTTGAAGATGCAAGTGCTATATGCATGCCTACCGTTGTAATGGCAAATGTACTCGAACCTCCTTTTTCCTTCTTTCAGATTGTGAAAACAGGAGTCACGTTTTGGAGAGTGAGGAGGTCAGATTTGTACAATGACTGTCTGAGATGCTGATGGTGTAAGTCCCTTATGTATCTGCCAACTTCAATTTCAGAAAATTGGACTGTAGTTTTTTTTTTTTTTTTTTTTTTTTTTCTTCAAGTCCAAACTCTGTGTGCCTCAAATTTAATAAACACTTTCTCACATTGAAAACAGTTATTTGGACAAATCCCTACTGCAATGAAGGAAAGAAGAACTGCCCATGACAGAAAATAAGTAATTTTACTTTTCAGTTTCAAGGCACATATATTTTCACTTTTCCTTAAACATGGCCATTTTTTTGTTACAGCTTTTGGGCCAGTTTTCCAATTCATGGTTGTCTGAATTGATGATAAAACTATTCATTTCATGGTGTTTAGCCACACCTTTTGCTTATTCCTGTTCCCACTAACAAAACACTTAACATCTATTTTGTTGTCATAAAAATTTGAATGTAATCATTTAATTTTCAATTCAGGCCAGAAGGGACAAAAAATCATTTGTAAATTGCTTTGCATTATGGAGATATGAGTCAATGGAATGTAATTGTAAATGCTTTGTGAAAGATGTCAACAGATACCCCCCCTACCCCCAAATCACAAAGTTATAGCTAAATTCACCTATTTTGTTATGAGAGTTGGTATATGTAATCTACAAGATTAATACTTAATTTCCAAGATTGTGTTACAAAATATTCTAGGAATGGAAAGGTATTGAAATATTGAACAATGAACAAAATCATCATGCTCTCTCCAGGAAAATGCCATGAGAGTATCTAAGCATTCTGGTGTTGCCTTATCATATTTAGATTTTCTGTGGTATTTCTCTTTGTTAGTCACGTGTTTCAGCATTTCGTTAGCCTTTGGGAAAAAAAAAAAAGAAGCAAGCAGAGCCACTTTGAGCATAAAGATCACAAAACAGGATTTACCACTGTCAGTAGCCTTAAATCTAATTAGTTTGCAGCTGTTGTATGGTCACGACATAATTCCTGAGGGGAAATTCAATTAACAATTATGTTTAGGAGACAGCTGGAGATAACAGCTATCAGTAGGACTAGTGCTGTTATCACACATTCATCGTAAGCTTTATCCTACGCCCCCAGGCCAACGGCGGTGCCAGGCACCAGTGAGCTCCACTCCACTGAGTAGCGTTATTATTTCAAATAAGCCTCTTAAGACAGCCACACAATCCGCTATCAAACCTATTATCTCCCGCAACAAGTCCCTCCCTACTTCACGTTACGATTTTCGGGTGAGGACCAACGTTCGGTTCTCTTACGAAGTTCTGCTCTTGAGAACAGCTGGAAGGAGGTTTTAATTCTGCGTTCGGGTGGCGAGAGCTTTACGAAGAGGGCTTTTTAATAAACCGCAAAGCCGCAGACAGTGAACTGTGAACTCGAGCAAGAGTTACGCGGAGTTTCCTCCACAGCGTTTTCCTCGGGGTGGTGCACACACGGACATTCCCGCCTTTTCTCCCTCCGCTGTGCCCGCAGAACTCCGGGGCACCGGCAGCCTAGTCACACCCCCCCCCCCCCCGGCTTGGCCTAGCCTGGCCTGGCCTGGCCCGACCCTGTGGGTTTTCTCCTGGGGACCAGCGTTTGTACGGAGATCGGGAGTGTGTGGGAGTGGTGTCCCCGGTACACCAGGACGGGTACCGCCACTGCGCGCTGCTCTCGACCCCAGCCTTCCGCCGCCACGCCGGAAGTGGGTGGGGCAGGCGGCCGCTGTCTCACTTCTTCCCTCCCTCCCCGGCCGTTGCCCGGTGTGTCGTCACTGGGCGAGCGCCGGGGGCTGGGGCGGCGACCGGGCGCGAAGCAGTCTAGCGCTGGCCATGGAGGAGCTACTCCCGCCGCCGCAGAAGGAGATTGTCTACAACAAGCTGCTGCCCTACGGGGTGTGCCTCGAGGCCGAGGCCGCCCGTTTCCTCGCGCGCATTAAAGGCAACCTGGCTCGGGCCGTGCAGCTCCAGGAGCTGTGGCCTGGGGGACTCTTCTGGACCAGGAAACTGTCGACGTGAGTGCCGTTTCCCTTTTCCCTAGAGCTGCTGGGGCTTGGAGCGGCGGTGTCGCGCCTGGGAGTGGGGCCTGCGGGTTCAGAGGGCGCTCAGTAGGGGCGTCGGGCTCGTCCTGTCCCCGCCGGGCTGCCCCGGGGCTGGTGGGGCTTTTGGGGAGCGCGGCGGAAGGCAGGCTTGCTTCATAACGGTTCCTCCCGGCGCCGCTTAGTCGGAGCCTAGCTAGTGTCGGTTGCCCCGTGCCCGGCCCCCTCACGCCCCGGCCTGGCCGAGGAAGGACCGCGGGCTGCCCGACGCCGTCGGAAACCCGTCGGGAGCAGGGCGTCAGCTCGCGGCTCTTACACAAGGCCCGCCAGTGCTCCGACATCCGAAACGGGGAATAAAGGTGGCTTCGTTTCCAACAGTTCTCCTCTTACCTTTGAAACTTTCTGAACTTTCCCCTCGTGTGGATTGGTTTGGGTTTTGTTTGGTTTAGCGTGGTTGGTTGTTTTTTGGTTTAAAGTTTTTTGGGGATTTTTTGGTTGTTTTTTTGTTTGTTTGTTTGTTTTTGCTTGGTTGTTGGTTTGTGGTTGTTTTTTTTTTATTGCATATTTGGTCACCTGTTTCTGCTCTTGCCTTTTTAAGCAAGTTTTGCGAGATATGATCTCTGTAACTTCTCATGGAGGAACACGAAGTCTTTCTGTAGACAGGCTATTTGTTAATTCAGTGCTAGCAGGATTAAATTCTGGGTTAATGCTATGTAAACACCGTTGGTGCCCTTGACAGGCAAGAGCCTGTACTGTGGGACTGTGTAGTTTGCTGACGCTGACCCTGCTGTGCATGCTGGCAAGGTGTTTTTAATACAAATAAAAAAACCAAGGCAGTTTCATAAATAGCCCTAAGTAGAATATAGGTTTCTTGTAGTGAATTTTACAATGCATGCTTAAATCTCTGTTATTTTAGATGCTGGCTCTAAAAATAGCATCATATGACAATGACTCTGGTAGCTTCAGTCAGTAAACCATATTTCTGTGAATGTTTATCATGTTTGTGCCTTTTTGTGAATGCTTTGTGCACCTTCATAAATGGTGCTTCCTGTGTGCTAGAAATGATGAAATGTGTCCTTTGTATAGTATAGTTTTCTTACTGTTTTTCCCCCCTCTGTGGAATGTGTGTTTTGTACAATTTACTTTCTTCCTTAGTAAGTATTTTATTAATATTAAATAGGAATTTAATGTGTGTATCAAACAGATCTGACTGACAAATATACATATTGAAATGTAAGTGTCTTTATATTTGCCAAGAGACATTCTTAGATAGAATTACATTAATGGTTGCAAAATGACTCATGTTTGTGCTATGTGACAGTTTGAACCTGCGTGGAACCAGTTTAACACTATTCCTGCCCTCCCCAGCCATCTGCTAGCTTACACTGGTTACAGTAGTACCTGTTGCCTTTGTACCTGTAGTAGAACTTCATATACTGATCAGGTTGGAATAAATGGTAGCAGGTCCTGCTAGGATAAAGATAGGGATGAGCTAAATAGGCTGAACGTGGCACTTAAGTCCTGTGGAAAAGTGAAGAGTTGTCTTAGAAACACTATTACTCACTCTACATTATAATTACTGTCACCAGTTTAGGCTTCAGGGCAGTGAATTTAGCCTGTTGAGAACTGCTGCTGTGTTACTGTATGAATCACAGAAAGGTCAGGAGGCTCTAATTTGTGGTTTTCCACCTACTCTTTGAAGTTGGAATTTGTGTGTGTGTTTGCAACCTGCCTGTTAGTCGCAAGAGTATTTGTGGCATATTATATGCAGTAAGACTCTGAATATGTTTGGTTGTAGGAAGGGAAGGAAACAGTAGATCTTGTGTGCTTAACAGGAGGTGTTTTGCTGCTTAGTTTAACTTCACAAGGTAGGATAAAATATCTTAAAAATTTAGGCCTAGATGAACTGCTTCCAACCCTATGGTGTTCTGATGTCATACCTATAGGTAACCCTTATAGGATGCTGTCCATAAAATCAGAGTTTTGCTTTCTGTTGGTAGTGATTTGGAGACAAATCACCAAACTTATGTTTTTCCCCCGTTTGATTTAAAAAAAAAAAAAAAAAGCCCAGAATCTTCATAATGGTATGATTTCTGCTTGGCTGTTCTGCAAATGTCTGAATTATAAAACTCAGCCTTTTCACAATGTTCTCTGAAATAATACACAATTCAGAACTGTAGCTGACATTTCTTTATTTCTCATACAGATCCACATGTTAGTACAAACATTGTAATATGTACTTTTATATAAAAAGCAGTAAAGGAAAAAGTTGCATCCAGATTATATACTTCGGTGGTTACACCTCCTTGGGTACTCACAGCTTTATGCAGCCTGTGCAAACCCTGTAGAGTATAAAAAAATGAAAGTGAAACTCAAATCTCTTTGAATTAAGAATTGGGAGTACCAGTTAAAATGTCAGCTGAACCTGAGATCTTGTATGTGTTATGGTCCCAACCGCACATAGTTATCTGAAGAGTAGCTGCTTCAGCTGTCTGATGTCACAAACTGGGGGGGAGGGGGCAAATGTGGAGCTTACCAGATATAAAGTCTGTAATCTGCTTTGCATATTTTTTTACACATAATTTTCAGTGATGCAAACCAGTTCTCTGGTTAGGATTAATGTGTAGAATGTGGTGAGAGATTGCTCTTCTGTGAAGACAAGAATAGTGCAGTTACTTAAGTAATTTAGGACTTAGTGGGACTTCTCATGTGAGTAAAATGAATTGCCTCAAAGATTGGCATTTAAATCTGTTACTATTGCCCTGAGATTCCTCCAACTTTGGCTAGTAAAACTTCTACCTTACAAAGCACTAATCTGCTTGTGAAAGCAGAAGACTGAATCTCAGTTGTATAACTTGATACTGTGTGTTTGTGTGGAAAAAGCAGGTTGCATCAAAATTGTTTGTTTAAATGGGCTTGCGTCATACTCTTTTATGGTCTTTAGGTCAAAACCAGGCTGCTGTTTCAATTTTCCCTCTTTTTACATAGAAACTTTGTGTATAGATTTTTTAATTTTTTTTTTAGAGTATAGCCTGTAAATGAGCCTATTAGTATACTATGAACCTTTAATACTTATATGCAGATGACTCTGAAACCTGGAAGATACAAATGTCTTTTTTTTTTGCTTTCTACTTCAGTCTGCAAGTGTAGAGTTTTTGGAGCTGCTGAGGAACACAGTTTCTGTTCCTGACAATGTTGTTTTGTGTGCTTGTCAGGTGTAGACTTAGTATAAAATGACATCTGTTTTGCTGTTAGGTGTGGGGAAAATGAAGCTGAACTGTTTTGGATTAGAATGACAGGACCCAAAGTTAAAGTGAGGATGAAAACATCTCAGTGGGACTCTGCTGAAGTATTTTAATCTCTGTTG
>JANHGN010005874.1:0-42460 GCA_024605025.1 Megaceryle maxima | reverse complement strand
TCCAGCCTGGTCTTAAAAACTTCCAAGGATGGGGCTTCCACCACCTCTCTGGGCAACCTGTTCCAGTGTCTCACCACGCTCATGGTGAAGAGCTTTTTCCTAATGTCTAACCTGACATCTAACTTGGTGGCATTTTGCAGGCAGAGTCATTCCCCTGGACAGAAGGTCTCTGTCCTCATAGCTGGCGTATGATAGCGGGAAGAAGAGACTGAAAACACCAAGAAGCAGCAGCAAGAGCACTGCAGGAACTTCTGCAAGGACAGAGCAGACCCTGGGCTCCCCACAGTCCTTAGAAGAGGCCCCATGACCAGGGTAGCTCTGCAAGCAGCAGCACGTCCCACCTGGTTCCTGGGTTAAGCTTTGCCAAGTGAGATGCACTTGGCAGATGCAGTATCACTGTTGAATGCCAGCACTCAGACGTGAGGTTGGAGAAAGGTCTTTCCTTTCCTTGTTTTTCTAAAAATTTATCAGCACAGGCACTACAGTTTCAGAAACACAGCAGGACTGTCCTGCTGATAGGGTGCAGGAGACACCTCCTGTCACAAGGAGTGAGAGAGACTGGGCTCAGAGGGTACTCTGCCTGCAACACTGCTCTGAGCATCACAGCTACCAGTGAGTGCAAGATCCCTGATGGTCCAGCACCAGCCAGAGGAAAAGGCTACGTAACAACAGAGTTCATCCTTCACTATGACTGCTTCCCCTTCCTTGAGTATCAGTGGTACAGTTGATCTACTCCATGCAGAAAAGACTTGCTCTCACAAAATCAGATTTTATAATTACTCTTCATCCTGGCCCTTTGAAATCAAGCTGGTTTTCTCCTAAGTTTTATCAGCCTGTGAAATGCAGGAGAAAGGGCAGAAAATCCTGATAAACTCTACTCACCTGCTCTGCAAAGGAAGGTTGCCATAAACATTCCCATAACAGCTGGTATAAGAGGAATGAGACAACGTATCGTAGTCTGAAAGTCCCAGCGCAAGGGGGTTTCGCCAGTTCCCAGTGGTGTTTGCAGAAGATGCTGGAATTAAAAAAAAAAACAAACAACCAAACCACAAACAAATTAGATCTTTCTCCAGCTAAGTCAGCTGAGACAAATGAGCAATTCTCAGTAGCAATCTCTATGGGTGTCTGCAGGACACACATGCAGACACTGCAAATGCAAAATAGGATTTACAAGCCTTATAGGGAGGCAAGCACTGTGCCAGTGGTATTCTGGAGTTAGGGCATCTCTTCAGTAAGACTTTTATTTTGGTTCCTCATCTACCTTTTAGGACAGAGTTCTAGCCATGGCTTTTACTCTGCTGACTTCGAGGCAGCACAGCACGGGGGCAGAATTTGATGCACAGCAGGGACTTACAAAATCACAGAAGAAATCAGACATTACCTGAAGAGAAGGATGACACCCGACTGCTAGGAGAGCATGGCACTTGCAGACCAGCAAAGCCCAAACTCCTCTGAGATCCTCTGTCAGACTCAAAGCCTGCCTGCAGGCTATGACCCTGCTCCTTTTGACTGGAGGCACGCTGGTACCAACCACGGAGATGCTCTGCAACTAAGGCCTTGTGAATGTTTTTGGTTATATGCTCCGTTTTAGCAACTTGCTTCCTTGGAAGCCGTAGGGTTGCGTATGGGTTGTGCGGGACTCTGTCCACATCATCCTCATGGTAAGACCTGAACTCCCTGTAACGGTCATATCCATAATGTGCCGATGAGCGATAGGAAGGATTGACACTGTACTGTCCCTCAGTATCGCTCTCGTAAACATATCCTCCATTGTAATAAACGTCAGATTCGGTGTACGGGGAATACCCAGAAATATAGTAACTAGAGGAAGGCGGCTCCTGGCTTTTGTGGTAGACACCATTGCGGACGTCCTTCTGGGCAAGATTTGGCATACTTCCTGAACTTGCAGCAGACATGTTTTGTTTCTTTGACCGTCTTCGTCCCCTGGTCCTGTTGTCGAGTGTCTGAGTAGTGTAATATGGATTGGGAGTAGGTGTCACGCAGTAATACTCTGCGCTTGACTGGCTAGTGTAGGACGATCCATCATCGAGGATCTCTGTGCTGCTGCTTCGCTGGGACTTGGAGAGAGTGAAGGCTGCCTTTTCTGCAGGAGGCTCGGACAGCAGGTGGGTTTGGGATTCCAGACTTCCGCTGCGCTGCCGGCAGTGGTGCGGGGAAACATCTGGCCTGAAACAACACAGATGTCACGTCGCTGAAGGCAGGCACATGGAAACACACAGAGAGGTGGAGAGTGCATGCATGAGCGAGTCAGGCTCACTGCCTTCCCAATCAAAGCACAATACAAAACACAGTCTTATCTTTCCACAGAGGAGATCTGCGTGGCAAGAAATTCAGCTTGGCTGAAATGTCAATTTGCTGCAACAGTAGGGGAGATCTCAAAAGTCTACCATGGTGAACAAGGCTAATCTGTAGCAGAGATACATGCAGCAAAACTCACAAACTCACATTTTGTAATGATTTACAGGAGGGCTCCCTCAGTTTTTAAGTAGGTAAAGGCTACACAAGTAACTGAGTGGGGAGCAGAACGTAGGAAGACTGGGTTCCTGTGGCTCTCTCTCAAAGCTGCATTACTCCTGTCAAATAAACCGTGAGCTCTTCATAACACTGTAAGATCTTTTAAGGTCTCTCTTTTCCCAGCATGGATTCTCAGCTGTCTAATGATACAGGTCAGCTCACACTGCAGCTCTCTTCTCATAGAAAGGGCACTAACTGGGACCTCTCTCCTCTACCTGGCTACTTTGTTTTTCAGGAAGCTTGCAGGAATGTAATCCACTGCAGATACCTGTCAGCTCATGAACAAGTTTTTCAGGGAAGAGCACTGGACAGCACAATTTCATAAGCCTCACTCTGTTAGAAAATGAGGCTACAAAAGAAATGTGAAATAAATTCTGTCTATCTTACAAGTATTACACTTAAATTTTTTGAACAAGAATTATTTGTTAAAACTCCCTATAGGTGCCAAGCTGAAAACGACCTCTCTCCTATAGTCTTTCATGATCAGATAGGCACTACTTGTGTGCCAGCTTCCAGCTGACTCCTAAGTCTGCAGACACCCATTTGTGCACACTGCTGTCTTCCCAGACAGGGTTTGTACTTGCAAAAATGCTCTCACAAGTTGCAAAGCCGTGCAGGACTGTGGCAGGACATAGTGCCTGATGTTAACCTTGTGCCTCCAATATCCAGGAAAGATATTTTGAGAGCCTGACCTTGCTGTAGGGAAAGCTGTGTGACAAAGGACCCTTTACCTTCTTAACACCATTTCTTTTTATTCCTCTGCTGCCTTAGATGGACATTGCACTTATAACAAAGTCCCCTTACTGTAAGTGACTGCTGCTGTAGGCGTTGCGTGTGAGCACGGGGGTTGTAGGCATGCTTCTCCCACCATGGGGCTGGGCTGGCCGGTCCAGAGTTCGGTAAGGGCTGCTGTGAGTTGAAAGTGGATCCCTGTAATGAAGGTTAAATACCATATAAGTCACCACATGCAGAATATGTGCACCCGAAGTCTTGAAGAAACAAAACCAAGGGCAGAAAAAACACGTAAGGGCCTAACTGGATGTGCTTCTTTATACAAAGAACAAAACTGTTCAACAGGAATAAAAATTCAACTCCTTCTTGGGGTTTGAGGGAGATCCTCACAGGATGACTGGTAGGAAAAGCTACTGCCAGAAGACAGAAGAATGAAGCAGAAGAGTCAGAGCAGGTGACAGAGAAGCAAAGGAACTGGAATTTAAAATGAAGCACATCACAGCTAAAGGGTTACATATGGCTGTAATCCAACTCCTGAACTTCACGTAGAAGAGTGTTCTGCTTCCTTAGAGGGCCTAATGAGAAAAATGCCAAGATACTGTCCAAAACTTTAAAACATTTTTAAGCATGCCTTTAACAACCTGCTGATGCCAGACAGCCAAAGAAATATCGAGATTAGGAGGAATTCTCAAACTGAGAACAACTAGCACCAGACCAGTCTCATATAAAATGATCACACAAACATCAGCAGAGCTACTGCTACGGAGGCACTCCATGGAACGGCTCTTCTAGCTCAGAAAGGAGCCCAAATCCCCCAGATACATACAGGAAACTCAGCAGGTCACTGCAGCTGGCACTACTGATGGTAGCTGGTTGAATCCTAGTAACTGCTCTTACATGAAGAATTGCCCATCAGGACTTACACAAATTCTGAATGCTTTGACAATGGACCTGCTGAATTACTGATACCATCAGGAGAGATGGATATGGTTTGGTGATACCCGAAGCCATTAAGCACAGTCACCAGGAAAACTACAAGTTGTTTAATTAATACCATAAATAAACCACAGAAACAAAGGGTGAGAGTACTGCTGGGCACAAACAATTTCATAAATACAGCCCTTACTCTTACATTTTTCACCTGTCTCAAACCTCTTCACAAAACTACACTACCCTACGATTTCAGAAGCCGTTACAACTACTTATACACACTTCTGCTACTGGAAAAGAAATTTAGCTCATCACCAAACCCTGTAATTGCAGAGGAGTGTGGATGCAGCAGGCTCTGCTGGAGTACCTGTAGTAATAGGAGTCTTGGCAGGGGAGAGAAGGAGCTCACACCAGCAAGGCAGAGAGCAGGGTGGCCGTGAGACGTGCCCTACCTGGAATGTCTGGTTTCCAAGAGCTGATCATTTATGGATGATTTTCTGAGATGAATTCTCTCCACCCCAAGGGACTTTGGTGGAGGAAGCCTTGGAGAAAGCTGCGCAGAGCCAGGTCTCTGTGCTGGCACAGGAACTGATTCACTGACTGTTGGAAAGGAATACGTATTTTGTTAGCAAAATCCTTGATATTTTTGCCCTGTATGCAAATCTGTGGCCCCTAAGCAGAAACACTTTGCACTACAGAGACGACAACAGAAGCTGGAAATCTAGAAAGGCTCTCCTGCCTGTACCAAGCTCTCCTCCACGAGGACAGGACACTGTAGCAGCTTGTACAGAGATAACACAGGTTGGGGCTGTCCCAGATCACAAAGTGTAACTTCCTCAGGAAAACACCTGTTTGCAGCACAAGCCTGGCCAGAGCCGAGCCGGCAAGTGCAGCCTCTGAAAAGGCCAGGTCTTCTCTCTCACCTTCCAGCTCTTTCCCTAAAAATGGCATTTGAAGAATTAGTTTTGAAATACAACCTAAAAGGAACTGACTTCAAAAGCAACTGAATTAGCAAAGCCAACTGACAGACACATTTGGCTGAAGGCAATTGGGAAGATGCTGGTTTGATCCTTGTTCTCACTTTGCTTAGGGCACAACCCAGGTCCCATCAGAGCCAACAGGAAACTCCAACTAATACATATAAATGCAGGATGAGCATCACAGAACATGTTCGCAAGCCAAAGCCCAGGCTCTACTTCTACTCGTACAAGCAGGAATCAGGTGTAACTCCATTTGAAAGCACCAGATGCATTGTAAAAGTCTAAACTGGGACAAAGTGAGATCAGAATCAGGCCCTAACTGAAAAGTGAGTAATAATTTAGATGATGTTTGTCCCCAGATGGTGATTATCCAGTTTAAGGGAGAGGCGAGACAAGTCCTTTCCACCTTGTGGAACAGGGTGTGAATATGTGTGTCTGTGGGTGTGCCTGTGAAATGAATAAGCTGAGCAAACACCATACCCATGCAAGATGCACGCTCACTAGGTAACAGATAAATGTAAACAGACTGTTAATATTAGGACAATTCTACCTTTTTTCCAAGTTTTATAGTAGCTGTGAGGACAGAAGGGCTGGGAAAATCCTCCCAGCTCCTCAAGTCCCCCAGTTGCTCATCTACCACCTCTTGCCAGGTCTTTGGGCTGAAATATTTGACATCCACAGTGCCCTCAGCATGTAGGTTGGTCATGTTAAAACCAAATGCCTTCTCTAAGGACAACTCAGATTAGCTCACAGAGCAGAATCTTTCAACAACTAACCTATTATGAGGAAAGACATTCCTGACTAAACTCTTTTTTGCTCTGCTGTGAAGTAATTTGTCATCAAAAATCAACAAAATAGTAGGCTAAAGGATATTAAGTCAAAGGAATCTCTCTGAACAGTCACAATTCACAGGAAGAGAAGAATAAGCAACATACATACCATCATCATAGGTGGTTGTATCGGACAGGGAGCTGCTCTCAGATGGAATTATATCATCTGTGAATAAAAAAAAAGCACTTGAAGTACAGGAGACCCAACATCAATTTCCAAATATCACAGTTTATTTTCCACAACTTCAGGGCCAGCTGCTACTCGTAACGTTGCAACCTGCACGCTTTAGCCCTCAACAGCCCAAAGATAGTCCTGCTTTGGAGGATATCATGACCTAGTTGTGTTCACTGCTGTTCAGCAAGCTACCTCTGTAATTATCAAAGGAGATATTTTTTTTCCAGCTGCAGCAGGAATCAGGCCAAGATCTACAAAGGTATTTTCCACCCAGCTTCCAACAGATCTCACAGGGTGTTTTGGTGCTTCAATAGGAGTCAGGAACCTACACAGACATGTAGATCTTGGCTGCTAGCACCTAAACTCCTTTAGGTACACCTGAAATCCCACCAGGTAGGTAGGAAAAGCCTTTTGAAATTTGGCATTAGATTTTGAATATTTCATCAACACACAAATTCTGTTTCAATTAAATTAATATCAATCCAGAATAATTTCATCCATTTCCATCAAGTTCTCGCAAATTCCAACACAGAGAGCAGTTAAATGTTGTATGAAAACTGAACTTTTTTTACTGTTTCTTTTACACTTTATTGTTTATTCCAAAGTGCTTTACTGCACCTGCCTGCCCTCTCACCTTGATATCAGCACTTGCTCAGAAACAGCCTGCCCTTGCTAAGGTTTAGAACAGCACAGCAGAGGAATTAGGCTGGTCATAAAAAGCAGCACAAGAGAGAATTAACCCACAGAAAAACCTGTTTCTAGGCCATTTCTGGCAAGATACAATGCTGGTGGGGTAAAAAGTCTACATGAACCTCCATGCAAGAGGGAGAGGAAGCAACAAAAGAATATGGTGGCAGCCACTTCATGTATGACACTTGCTTCCTCCATCACTCATCATGAGCACACACGTCTGCTGCTCCCTTGCTGTCGTGATTCAATATGAGGAAAGGTCTGGTTACAACAAGCCTGTAAAGAGAGCAGCTTTTCAAGAACAGAAAAACATCAGGGCTTGTCCCTGCCCTGAGGGGACTTGTCAGACCACCGAGGAAGGCTTATAACTCTGCTTGCAACTCAACACTGGTGAAAAGCTTCAGGAGGAGCTTATTCACGTGGGTTTGACCACATGGTGATGAAATATGGAACTGGGTCCAGTTAGGCTAGAAAAAATCCTACCGAAGTTAAAAAAAAAAAGCCAGGGGGCAGCTGCACTGCTGGATTCATGTGGGGTCTGCAATGCTAACATACAGGAGAGTACTGAATTTAAATCCTAAATCTGTGAAATTCCCTGCAAAAGTGGAGGAAACGCTGGGCCACAGATGAAGCAAAGGAAAGGGAGAATGAAACATGGGGAGCAGGAGACAGTCCAGTATACCCCTCACCTTCCCTCCCTAGGGGGCTGGGTTGACAATAGCTATGGTTTGATTCAATAAATCAATGTTACTATTTAATACATTATTTCCAACCAGTCATTCCTCAATTTCACAGATGCAAATGACTCATTATTGCTCAGCCTTCTGAAACCCTGCACCTTGAGCCTGAGAGTACCGTCAGCGGTGGTGAAGAGTCATAAATCAGTTGTTGAAGAAAATTACAGTTCTGCTTCAGATAAACAAAGAAAAACTGCAGTGCAAGAGTCAGGAACTGGAAGGAATGTAGCTAACATTGCTGGTGAAATATCTGCTGTCTCAGGAAGACCCTCTGAGATACTGAATCTAGTCTCTTCTGGCTGTGCCCACCTTCTCAGGCAGCCAACCACCACATCACATATCAAATGTTGCAAAATGATGGGCTAAATGTGCAAGGACCAACTCTAAGTTGCTTGTTTGCACAACAGGACAAAAAAATCTGCCTGCCACAAACAGCAGTGACTGTGCACAGATGCTGCCTCACAGGGCTCTCACTGCTCATGGGCCTTCAGTAGCTTCCTGGTTGTTACTACACATCACATGTGCCAGGTAATAGAGGGCCTCCCACAATTAGTATCAAATTTGGTGAGCAATAGACTGGGAAACCAGATGTTTTCCTCATCTCCGTCAATCGGGAACTAGCTGAACCACATTAAATAGTAATCATCAACCTTTCAGAATAAGCACTTTGTGATGATGGATAGTCCAGTGCTGCCGTGGTTTGTGTTGGGTAAGAAACCAAACCAAACTCTTAATGGCAACAGAACACGGGGAAGGTTTCCCCAACAGAAACCTGGCAGTGCACAGGAGAAGGATCTCCTCCAGATGTGTTGGTAAGAGGTTTCATCTCAAGGGTATCAATATCAACAGGAGAAAAATCTTGCATTTTCTTTCCCACCTTGTAACTCCCAGGAAAAAACCCCACTAATCTCACAGAACAGCATTTCTTCTGGGACAAAAGGGGAAAAAGAAATCCATTAAGCATTAACAATTATACATATATATATTTTCCACGGAGGGGAAAAGTAAAACATGTCCTAAAAGTGCTACTCCCTACAGAAACTAGAAGAGCCTGCAATACCTATGAGCTTTTACTACTCCCAAACTCCTTCAGTTGGCTTGGATGCTGGCAAGTTTCCATGTTTTATCCTATGAAGCAGCAAGAAACCCACCTCCCCGAGGAGAATCACACTTGCAGAACAGAGGGGCCAAGGACATCTGCTTTCACTGTGCAAATGGATTTAGCCAAAAACCTGTTTGCCACTATTAGCATTCATAAAGTCTTGAGCTTTGCTCACGTGTCTCCTTGAAAACGGGTAATTTTTAATCAAGAAACAAAATCTGTGATCCTGATTTCCTCGATCCTGTGAAAACTCACATGCTGTTTTTGCTAGAACTGAAGCTTTGCAGAAAGGAAGGGAAATAGATCTTGCATCTGGCAGCTCAGACATACAGCTGCACTCAATGCACCATGAATTCACACACCACACCAGTTTCGGCTGAGATGCTCCTTTCTAAGTATAGCACCTTTAGTCTGTAGCTGGTGCTGGAACTTGTCTCCACTTGTTCCTAAAACTGCAGCTTATTCTGCCCTCAGCCTATAAGCAGTGCACTTGTCATATCAGATGCAGCAATTGCATCTCTTTTTCTTACTTAACTGCCTTGGAGAAGATAAAAATCACATAGAGAAGATGTAAACAAAACTTGTGAGCCAAATTACTTTTTTTTTTTTTCCCCTGTTTTTATCAGAATATGGGGAATTCTCTTGTTTACCTGGTAGAGTAAGAGTTGATTTCTGGGTTGGTTTTTTGCCACACTTGATTCTATACTCATTTATGGAGTTTTCTATCTCCTGCAGCTTTTTTACAGCATCAACATATTCTTGCTTTCTTTTCTTCTTCACATTTTTGCAGAGGTCTGGCTCACTGGCAAGTTTCTTTGCAGCTTCCACCAGCTTTTGCTGTATGATAAAATTGCTCTCCAAATCCTGCAAAGCGGGATCCTGCAAATTCATAAGAGGAGTTATTTGCTTGTATCCTGGGTAGAAATTATCAATTAAGGTTTTTGAATAGAAGATCTATTTTGCAGTAAGGAGGTGAAACTTCGTGCATAAAACACACATACAACAGAAGTTTATACACAAGACAAACTCGGCATATTAAACTCTTAGATCTTATTTCTATAAGGAGTGTCAGATTAGGAGATGTCTTAAAGGTCCAAAGTTCTCAAACCTGGGTGATGTAAGAAAGACACCTAAGTTCATATATAAACAGCTACACTTCCTGCTCTGAGTCCAAGCCTGAAAACATCCGTTTAAAGTCTCTCTTTCTACTTTGGAGAAAATAAAAATGGAAACTGATAGCACCATACCTACCTAACAAGGAGTCGGAGGCTTTAATTAATTGTTTGTAAACAACTTTGAGATGCTCAGATGAAAGGCACTGCAGCAATGCTAAGCAACACATTATTAAATCTCATCAGTAGGCTTTTGTTTCATTTATGCAGTCTACATAAAATCGGTTTGCTGCAGACATGGGTTACACCCGTCCTGTGAGCCAGAGCAGTGAGTCTTTGGTAAAAGACCAACGCCTACTTACTACTTGGATGATACAGCTTGTTCACAAATCTCCCAGGGAATGAGGGGGGCATGGTATGTGTCCAGAAACCGTACAGATCTGAATTACCATATCTCCCGAGTCAGTCTCTGCCAGCAAAGTTTGTATTAGCTTCTTGAGCAATGTAAAGAGCTTTTACTTAGGTGGAACTTGCATTAAGCCAGAGATAAATCTCCTGCTGTCACCTGTCACACAACTATGCTCACAGACAGATGATTTTGCAAGGGGGATAGTGCACGCCCCTGCCACGTTCTGGATTCAAACATAATCTCGAAGTGACACAAATCAATGCTCAAGAAAAGGGGTTTCCGAACAGAATTACAAACCTGCTCTTCTCTAAGTAGCAGCAATGTTCATTAAAATTCAAGCAGTGAGGCCAAATCGGGGGATCTTAAGGCCTTTGAAACAGCCAATTTCCTGGTCATTTCAAAGGCAGCATGGATGAAATAAGGGTGGCACCCATCTAAATTTCCCAGCCTATGCAAGAGACTGTCCCAGATGCCTCCTTTTAAAGAATGAGGGAAGAGATGGATTATTTACAAGCAGCTTTGGCCACTGGTCTGACCACCCCACTTCTGCTGTGAAAACAAACAGCAGCGCTCACCTCTTCACTTGGGAGGAGGTTGTCATCCAGCTTGAATGCTGTGCCAACACGTCTTCTGATCTGAGGAGGTTCCTCTCCAGCACTGAGAGGATACTCCTTGGGCATCTTGCCTGTCAGCTCCTGGGAAACAGAGAGGGTTCCATATAAAGGTCCAGAGGGAGAGAAGGGTGCTTGCCCTCCCTGACCCCCATGTAAGGTGCAGTTCTCACCGCTTCTCGCAGGCAAATTTTCTTCAGCTCCTCAACTTTCTGAAGCAGTTTTTCCTGAAGGAGTTTCTCTTTCTTCTTTAGCTCCATAATCTTCTCCTTCTTTTGTTCTTCACTAACCTCTGAATCCTGAGAGCCTGAAAAATGCACTCATCAGAGGATTTGCAGGTAAAAGCCATTTTTTCCTGGTCAAGTAAGATGAGATGACCCCAAAGCAGTCCAGCCCAGAAAAACATGTTATTCAAAGTGCAATGTCCAGCTCTCACATCACCCAGCGAGCAGACTTTTAGGAAATCTGCACTTTTTCAAACCCCCAACATATACGCTAGCATGGGAAGTCCCAAGTATACACCCCCAAACCCATTATCCAAAATATTAATCATTGCATTAGCAGTATCTACAACATACTTGCTATTTTGGCTTTGACTCTGCTTTCAAGACAGACACCAAGGTTTCTCATTTGGGCTTCACCTAAAGGCACCTACATGTGGCAGCCATGCTTTAACTTTCCCCTTTTCCCCTCTTCCACAGTCAAGGGAGAGATTTAAAGTCCAAAGCTGAGCTTTATTTGGAAACATTATCTTCTCTGCCCATATTTTTGAGGAAGCTCAGGACAATTCAGTTCCTAGAACATGTGCCAAGACCCTTAGCTTGGATCAAATCTCCCTTGGCCTTTGGTAACACTGTCAGTCAGTCCTTGAATGACTAACTGATATCGAATTATTCACAGACCAAGAGTATATGGGTGCTTATCCATCTAGCATATTTTTATTTATTTCTTTAGATACATGGGGGGAAGCAGCAGGTTATACCATTGATATTACAGTTTCAGATACACAACTAATACATGCCTTTGGATATGTCACTGTATTTATGACCATCCAGCCTTGTTTTCCCTTTCAATATACACAAGGCCCACTGTACTTCACTACCTTATATTTACGTGAAGTATTTTATTACCTGATGAAATCAGACTGCCGTTGCTGGCCATAATAAGCTGGTTCTTTGCTTCCAAAGTCACTAGCTTTGAAACTTTTGGCGTTCCCATCTCTGTCAGGTCCATGGCGATATCATCCAAACTTCTGGCTGAAGGAATTTTTGCCTGAAGGAGTTTAGAAAAAAATAAATAAAAAACCCCAGCCTCATTGAGTTACTTCTAATTAACTTCAGAACACAGGGTCCCAGAAGATGACATTTCACACCTCATCTCCAACAAAATTAAGGGCTAAAGCAGCAGGAGCTCGCAGTGCACAGGGCTGTGCTGGCGTTCCTCTCCTCCTCTGCCCCCAGAGCCCCAGTCACCTCCCAGCTCAAAATCTCTTTGCTGTTTGCATCATGTTCAAAATGAACATCAGAAGGAGACAAAAGAAAAAGCAGATTAAACACCGAGACCGTGGGAATTCCCTCTTCTGTGATTACAGTTCCATAGCCCTTAATTGCAGGCAGGCTAAAATGGATCAAATAACAATACTGTCTCTAATAGACTGCTCAAAAAGCTGACAAAAATGATTTGTAGTTTTTCTCCGGAGAGTAATTAATCCATGGAAAAACATACACTGAAGGATACACAGGAAAGGTGTTGAAATTTAGGCCCACAGTAAAATGCCTTAAAACTTACTTTGCTTTGCTTTCTGTCCAAGTAAAACTGGTGTTGACTGATTGCCATCACCCAGATGGACTTGATCAGGGAAGTGTTTGCATACCAGGTTTGCACTACCAGCCCGCTCTGACCAAAGGTCCTTCTTGACACTGAAATTCTGAGAAGATGAAAAGAAATGCAATTTCAAGAGAGGTCTTTGAGGTTTAAAGTCTCAAGTGCCTCTCTTTTAACCAGGCAAGTCTCAGCCTTTATTTTAAAGGTTTGAGTTTTCACATTTTCTTCTCTCCACCACCCAGTGCTGCTGCCTTTCCTCCCTCCTACCCTTCCCTTTATTTTACCAAGTTAAAAGTTGAATTCCCTTCTGGCTGGGCTTTGCAACATGGAGCAGTATCAAGTGCTGTGCCTTTTAGTTCAGCAGCACAATTGTGCCACGAAGACCAATCGTTAGGTACACTATACACCTAGAAAGGGCAAGCACATTGCCATGGCATCCTGAAAGGAGTGGCCAGGCAGGTCAAGGGGTCTGGGGGGATCAGCAGAGCATCTCAGTGCTCCTCCTGACCTAGCTGTCCTGCGCCAGAGGTTAGAAAGGATGGCAGCAGAAGTAGAAAGGAAGATGGAATCAGAAATTGACCCCGGGCAAAGGCTCTTTCTTCTTGGGAGGAATCTTGAGTGGAAGGCACAAGAAATTAGCCTGTGGGTGAGCTCCCACCGAAGTTCTGCAGTGCTCCTTTGGGTCCCTGAAAGCTTAAGCTCAGAAGAGGGAGCATCTCTGCCATGGCATGGCAGGGAAGAAGGTCAGCAAAAAAGTCATGTCCTGGTCCTGCCAGCAGTGTTCCCAGGTCTCCTGCTGCATAGGCACGTTACAGCAGCCTCTTGGAGAAGGGATTTGTAAAGCAAGCAAATTTGGCCATGACAGGGTCCTCCCTCTGCTCCAAGAGCTCCCCTGATGGACACTGTAGACAATCTGGGAGAAGAACACCCAGAACTGTAACACATCAACAGTTGCTCCAGATTGTTCAGTATGGATGAGACTTTCCCTCTGCAACATCACAGCACTAGCCGTCCATCACCCACAGCCTGGATCCAGCTCCAGTCTGCCCTGCCAAATGCAGGATGAGGCTCAGTGTTGCAAAGCCCAGAGTAAACTCGGGTCTGCGTTGAACTCAGAGGCACCTCTCATCCCTATCCGCTAACATGAGATGACAAATCCCCAGCCTGGGTAAAGATTCATCCCACTGCTACAACTGCCTCCACCAGCCTTACCTGCGGGGATCATGTACTTCCACAGCAAATTTCTTTTCACGGAAATAGAGATTTTCCAGCTGTTTCCATTGAAATAGCTAGAAGAATTGGGAGAGAGAAGCCGAACACTGTCACTACAAGAATCACCAGTCTTCTCCCCTCACAGTTATGTAATTTCAGCAAATCACAAATCCCATGTATCTCCAGCTATGGCACGGACTCAGCAATAACAACATTCATAACATCAATTAAAATAAGCATATAAATATAAATGTATAGGATGCCTCTTGAGTAATTTCACACTCTTACAGACAATGCATTGCAGATTAAGGATTTTGCCTGTGACATCTGTTTCCACCAACAGCACACTTAATTTCATTGCTAGAAGTTTCCTTTTCTCTCTTATTAAGCGCAAAATTACAAAGTTAATTGCACAGACACTTATGGTCTCTTCCCTCGGTCAAAACATCCTAGGGAGTAGCAGCTCCAGGAAAACCAAGACCTTTTTCTTCTGAAGACACTGGGTGAGATTCAGCACAACATTTTGGAGCAGGGGTACAATACATGCAAAGAGCAGTTACATGAGAAAGTCACCCCACAACACATACTTCTGTAAGAAAACCACAGATTTCCTGCAAAGAGCCAGCTGGGAGAAGAGATCAAAGTCAGACAGGGATTGGCAGCTGCACCCGTGGGATCAGAATTTCATATGAATCTGCTCTCCCTTTGCACCAGCATTAGCCACCCTCTGGGGATGATCCGTCAGGGGTTGCATCTTCTCAGCCCAGCTTTGGCTGAGCTGTTCCCCTGCCCCTTGGTGTGAGTTTCTGCTGAGCACCACCTCCTGCTCCCTATCCAGCAGTGCCAGGGTGCGTGGATGCACAGGGAGACCTGTATGGTGTCCCCCCCAAAGGAGGTCACCTGAAAATGACAGGGTGCAGAAGCAGCAGTACATGCTGTAGTTTATAGCTGGCTACTTTCCAGAGCTAGAGCCCATGTGGAGGTACCTGAGGTATTTCCACCCAGGAGCAGTGTTAAGCGGGAGAGATCAGCTTTGCAATGTCAGTGATCCAGCTGAGGCACCCAGGACATTACACTGACCCACTTCTTCCCCACATGAGTTTTTCAGAGGCCTCCAAGGGTGCAGCCACCACACCAGAAGTCCCCAGGGCATGTGACATTTCCAGTGGCCTCTGCCAAACTCCGATAGACAGTGCTCTGACTACAGAAGAACTATAAATTTTGTAAAAAATCATGTATCACACCAGACTGTGTTTGAAACATTCTTAACACTGATCATAAATGAAACGCAATCCAGTAAATGAAACATAACCCAGTGCATGTGTTTGTGGGGAAAAATCTGGCTCTTTCAGTGACCTTTCCCTCTGTTTATTTAAAGCTTTCCTTTCTAGCACTGCAATTTATTACAGATCCTGCTACATGAAAAATGCAGCAAGGGGAAATGTTATTTACTTAAACCAATAAGTAATTTTCTAGATTGTGGAAGTTCTACGCTGCTCCTTAAGTAAGTTTATCTTTGTATTAAAGGCACCTCGTCCAATCACACGGCTTTCAGAAGGGCACTCTATAACTTGGCATTGAACTATTTAAACAAACACATATTTCAAAAAGAAAAAAAATAATAATAAATTAAAAAGAAAACAGCTCAGGCAGTACATCAGGGCATTGAGCAATAGCACCCATGGGTGCTCCAGCATGCAGGGATCCCCAGCAGCAGCTCAGCCGCCTCCCTCCCAACACCGCTCCCTTCCCTGCACTCACCTCCTGGCAGCACCGGCCCTTGTTCCCTGGCACCACAAGTCCCTCCAGAGAGCATCAAGGGCAACATGAGGCGAGCAGAGCGAGCGGCGGCCGCCCCGCCATCCCTCCCCGCCGCCGGCCACCCCTCAATGCCGCGCCGGCTTCACCTCCCACTACTGACACACGCCTGACATCACCAACGCCTCTCCCGGCAGCGACGCCTCCCTGACCCACCCTTTCCCCCAGATAAAGGGAAAACTGAACCCAGCAGACAATGGAGAACAGAAGGGGGTTTCTACCGAGGGGCTGCAGCCCTTGGGAGGACCCTGAGGCCTGCTGTGGGTGGCTGAGGTTGAAGCAAGCATGGCCAGGGGGCCTGAGGGGCCAGGCTGGGCCCCCATGGCGGCCGAGTCCCAGCCCTGCTGGCGTTGACTCACGCCTGAGAGGCAACAGGTTCGACCAGAAGCATCGTGTCGTGTTCCCGGCCACCCCGCTCCCACGCTTGTAAAAACGATGGGCGTGCTTCAGACATGACCTGTAGAAAAAAAACCCACCCAAACACCAAAAAAACCCAAACGCCTTGCTGCCTGTTATCAGTGGTGGGTGATGACACCCTGTCCCCTTTATCACTTCCTCTGGGTTTTTCCCCTCTGGATACACTCGGCATTCCTGAGGACTGTGGGAGAAGGGGTCACCTGGCCTAGGGACAGTGGGGGCAAGAGGGTCGTGTTTGGCAGGGGGACAAAATGCAGTTGTCCCACTGCCCTGAGCAGCCTCCTGCCCAGGCAGAGGGACACAGCAGCACCCAAAGGGTCTGGGTGGACCCTTCCATGAGGGGCTGCCTGTGCAATTCCAATGCCAGCCCTGAGTGAGAATCATCCCTGATCATCTGTTGTAGAGAAGGAGGAGGAAACAAAAAAACACAAAAAAAAAACCAAAAAAACCAAAAAAAAAAAAAAAAAAAAGAAGGCAAGCCTTTGCATTAGTAAGGAAACCTGAGTGGAATTGCCTCAGGATGTGGGTAGAGCTTTGCCCCATTTCCTCCCCACCCTGTGAGATCCATCCCAGCCCAAAAAGGAGCTGACGGGTGCCCAAAGCACTTGCAGCCAGGTACATTCAGCACAAAGACATTTGCCTCCTTGCCCAGAGACACACAGGACTGGCACAACTCCAGCTCCCCCCTCTGCTGCTCCACTGCAAGAGATGAGGAAGTGGTGTTTGAAGTTCTTCACACAGGACACGTTTTGGCACTTACAGACTGAAAAGTGCTCTGTCCTTAAGCTATCTCACTTAATGAAAAATATAAGCTCTCAACAATCAACTCCTCTGACAAACCCTCTTGCAGTTAGGTCCTTAACAAAAAAAAAAAAAGACCAATGATTATGTGAGTAGCTTCAGAATAATTTCTGGACTACTAATATTTATATAGGTGCACTTAAAAATAATCATGACATTGTATTAATGAGTTGCTGGCTAACATGTCTGGATTCATGAAGACAAGAGGGGAAAAAAAGGCCTCAATACAAGCAAAGGCAAAAGAAAAAGTAATAAAGAATAAACCAAATGGAATTCTATAAACCATTTCTAAATTGTGGCCAAAAGGCAATACTCAGGAACCTGTCACTGCACCAGTTTTCCTGCTCCTTTCAAATACTCCCTAACTCTGTATAAACATGTTTCCCTTATTTCAAATCTTCCCTAAACTACATGCATATTAAAAGGCAAAAGAGTTGTAAAAAAAGATCTGGAAATCTGAAACTGGTTTTTGAGAGCTGGAAGAACAATTAGGAATAATTAAAATGTTTTTGTGGAAGTTTTGCAATATATGTTCCCTTTAACTAGATGATTAGGTCCAACTAAGCTAATGAATGTTTTCTTAATAGCCTTCCCATCCATTTAGATTTCCAGATCCTGAAAAGCTCCTGAAAACTCCCCCTGAGCATAGCAGGGGCTGCCTGTCAGACTCTACAGACAGAATTTGGCCTGGTCAAGTTTTGTTTTCTAGGTCTTTTTGTGGAGGATGGAAGTGCAAAGCTTCCCGATCACACCTCATTACTCAGGTACCTCTGTGCACCAGGCAGACTCCTACCACCCAACCCCTCTTTTGCCAGCCCATGTGTTCAAGCTTCCTACATTTCTACTGTGATCCTGTTCGAGATACTACAGAACACTGAACAAAAGGTATCATCCTCCTAACCCTCTTTTTCCATACAAGAAGAGTTGTAATTGTAGTCTGAGACACAAAACAGACACAGTCTGCTTAAGTAGCAAGACAACTTAATAAAAGAAGCATCTGGGTTTTTACCTGGCTGATCTCGCATCCAGTTTTGAATAAAATGCAAGTTTGTCTGCAGGAGCTCGCTGGCTCAGAAAAACGGCTCCATCAGGATTGTAGGCAGGACCTGGCAGAGCTCACCTTGAGAGACGTGCAAAAGAGCTGTTCAGGGGCCCTTCGATTAATATTCCTATCAGCCTGATGCATTTTATTTAAAAAGGACTAAAAAAAAACAGTTTAAAAGATTTTAAAGACTGTAGGGGTTGTGTGGCCAAGCATTGCTGCACCAGCCATAGGCACAGCACATGCCAGGGATGTTTCCAAGGTTGATAGCAAATTCTGACCAAGAACTTAATTAACCAGATCTTTGATTCCCTACCCAAGGGATCGTTGGGGTAAGGTCAGCATGGAAGAGAAAGCCACACTGTAGTGCTTCCAGCAACCTTTCCTTGGGGAAGCACTTTCACAGCACCTCATGGCACATGCGGTGCCTAATAGGAGGTTCTATAACCAGCATCCCAAGAACTGGCTGGGAGCAGCAATCTCCAGACAAATCTGGCAATTTAGACCAAGGAAACACAAAAGATCTCTGCCCACAGGAATGCACCCCACCCCAATAAAGGAAACTGCCACCCTGCCAGCAATGCTGGAAGAAGGGCTGTGTTTCAGCCCCTCCACTGCAGTCAACTGAAGTCTTTTTGGTTTCAATTGCTATGCCTGACCACAGAGGGAGGCATTTGAGAAGATGGCAGGATAGTCAAGCTAACCCACCTGCAACAACTTCTGAGAGAAGGCAGCAGACGGCTCCCACCTGAGCCAGCAGAAATTGGCAAAGCTCACCTGGAGGCATCCTTCATCTCTTCCATATTGAGCCATTTCTCTAAAAAAACTCTTCAATCACATTTTTTCCTAACACATTATGATCCATCCTTGCTCAGTTCTCACTAGCATTGGCATTAACAAGAATCAGAGATGTCTCACCACCAAACTGTCCCAAAATGCCTCTGTTTTGGGGCAGGTGACGCTCAAGCAACTCTCTGCACCTCTGGAACTGAATTTCAAAGCAGTCTCATAACAGCTATGTGTTTAAGTATCTTTGTGAGCTTAGTATCTTATGTCTAAACCAATGGCTTCTACTCAGTGAGAAATAAACACCATAAAAGAAATCTCTGCCTAATTAGATCTGCCTGCTGAGAAGCCTGTACAAATGCTGTCGTGCTCTGAGCCATTCAGCAAAGCAGGACAGCAAATTTACATTAAATAAATATTCTGCAAGGGAAAACTTTCAGCACAGGCTCTCAGTATATGTTGAATGATAAGAAAAATATAATAAATTTTACTCATTTGAAAAGTAGTATACTCTTTAACAAAAACACTTCTGAGAACATAATGTATTCAAGACAACCAGCCGTAGAATTGAAAGTCTTGTAGATTTGAAACCATACCATATCGAGATTAGTTGTTCTCTTCAGACATCATATAGTTCATTTATCACCAGGGAGTCTCCCACAGAAACACAATAAAGTGGGAGAACAAGTCAAAAAGCCAGCAAACTGCCTTCTCAAATTCCCATCCCTCAGAGGATCACCACGTATTGGCTGAATGCAGAATAAACTCGTACCATAATACACACTCCACAAACAAGCAGCAGCATTGTTAATCTCACCAGTGAGAAGAACAGGGGTAGAGATAAAAGGGAGATCAATTTTGAAATGGCATACAAAGTCCTGAAACCTATTTTATGCTTTTCCTAATTGATTCAGAGGAGATGTGGGACAGGATCTTGGCATGCCACCCCATAGCAAGCAGGAGGCATTTCTCTAAGGAGGCATCTCTCAGTATTAACTGCAGCTGAAGGGAGAATATGTTTGCAGAGCAGCAGGGCTGCAGAGTTAATCCCAGGTCTGAGCTGAAATCTCCACAAGGGTTGCCCAACCCAGTCTTTTTTATGCCCTGTGAGACCTCAGGATTATAATGAGCTAAGCTCATTGTAACCCCCAGTCAGTGTGGAGCCACTGCTTTTATCTACAAAGGGAAAAAAAAAAAAAAAAAAAGACAATTTTCATAAATGACACAAAAAAAGGATTCTCCATTTCCAGTGCCTATTACAGCACTGGAGCACAGCGTTTCCCTCAGTGCCCATCAGCTCACGGTCCCAGGCGATGGGTAAAACATGGTCTCGCCTCACTAGAAACCGCTTCTGAAGCGATACAAGCTTTCAGGAGTGACCTAGAGCAACAGAACTCCTTTCCCCAAACCATCTCAGGTCACCCAGCAAAGCATTAATAGCTGGACTCAAACCTCCCCAGCCAGCTCTACACAGACAGATATGGCAGGTTCTCCTGGTCCAGCCCTGACTTACACACTGTCTGCTCCAACAACACACGTCCCCCTCATGGATGACTGACAGTAAACGTGCAAGTGTTGGCAAGGCTGGACGATATGCATCTGGAGATTGCTTCACCCAGGTCTTGTCGTGCAAGTTGTTTCCTGTGAAGAGTTCTCAACCTTGGACTTCACGCAACAGTGTTGATCCAACAACAAAATCTTGGGATAACCACTGTGCTCCAAGGCTTGTATTTAGGTCTCTGCCTAAAGACCTACTCAGATAAAGCCAAAAGATTTCACTTTTTGAGGAGGATGGTTATAGTTGGGGAGATTTAATTGATGTTACATTAATAGGTGCAGTTAATTTTATATTAATTTTTATTATTATTATTTTCAAAATGTTATTCTGATTACAGACTTGGCTCTTAACCAGACGCTTAGGATGAGCAACTTAAGCAAATGCAGCTACATCTAACAGAAGCCATTAGCATTGAAGACTCAAGGAGCAGAAGAAAACCCACTGGTGTGAATTCAGCTGGAGCACATGCACCAGTTCATGTTCAAAGCCTCCCACCTGAAACTCAGCAGCTTTCCCACTGCAGCCAGCAACAGAGAGGTTTGCACACCCAGAGATCACTTGTACCTTTAAAATTAGGAAAGGCCAGCTTGGTCTTCATTAGACTTGGACTCAGCCTTCCCTTTTATTGAGCTAATCAGCTGCATGTATATTTAAACATCACTCACTGGAGAAGTGGAACACAATAAGGATGTTCTTTCCCAGATGGCTAGGGATAAACACAACAGCACTTTTGATCCACAGTATAAACAGCAGGATAACACCAGCATATGGCGGTTGGGAGTTTGGCTTCATCCCGAAAAGCAAAACAAGAAGGTTCTGCTAAACCCAGCAAAACTAGCACCTCTGCTCCAAGAAACAGGCACAGCTTACAGGCCTACTCCCCTCTCGCTTGCTGCTTTGGAAAGGACTGTGCTTGCTGACTCCTTGGAGATTCAGGCAAGCTATACAGGCTCTTCTCTCTCTGAAATATATTGTGCATACATTCATAATTATGAACAAACAGCAATACTGGTTAAGAGGAAACTTCTGCCTGCTGCATTACAGGCAGCAAGGCCATAGCTACACTGAAATAAACTGCAGTATCTCAATACTTGAACCCCAAAACCAAGTGTGGACTTGGGTGCCTCTCTAGATCCAGCATCTGCTTTCCTCCAGAAAGAGACCTGATTCCAATTACTTCCAGGGAACGTACCAAAAATGCACTTTGTATTTCAAACTCTAAAACACTTTTTGTATAAAGAAAATGTTTGCATATTTAGCCACATCTTACAAGCAGTCATGACTCAGGACAACCTATGGCTTAAATAATTTTTGTCCCCTCCTGTTAACACCAGACACAAATCCATAAGGATACTACAGCCATATCCATTGCCGCTTTTTCAATCAGCTTACTGGCATTAAACCTTCCCTTTGCATTTAGGCTCCTCTCTCCCACCTTCCCTTTTAGTTTCTATCCTCTGTTGTGTAATTATAACTACGGTAAAACAGACAACTGCTATACTTTCCATTCTAACACTCTGAGTGCAGAGGTGACTTTTTTTTCCCTATTTTATTTTTCTTAAACACAACTCCTGCTGCATTCAAAGGCAACGCCTCATAACAAATTGTAGCAGGGTGTGACTTGGTATCTGGGCCCTGCTAACCTTAAAAAATCGTCTTAATCTGCCTGGTTGATGATGTTGTAAACTGAAATCCCACAAGCATAAAAACTGCTTGGCAAAGCAATGCTTCTAGCCAGACAGGCTGCGTTTTCTTGGAGAGCATCGTTTGTCACAGCTGGACAGCTTGGCTAGAGACAGATCCATGTTTGACCTGACCAGAAAATCTTGTAGATATTGCCTAAAACCAGGGAAATGCTCAAGAGCAAGAGGACCTCCTTGATAGTCTCCCTCTGATGATCAATGGCTGCATTAACACTGACTTGTTTTTCTAGGGTTCCTTTTGTGACACTGTCATTTACACCAGGCACGGTGAGGGACACCTGGAACAAAACTATGTGCTTTACACCACAAAATACAGACATATGAGCTCAACCTTGGATGCCCAGGTATATTAAACGTACCCAAAGAAACCAAGTCCTAGCCTGCTCTGGAAAAAGAGAAGATCAAGTTGGGAGCTTGTAGGGGAATTACTCTTAACAAGGAAGTTTTGTTAAGCTGTGTTTTTTGGCACAAATACACTAAACAATATAATTTTGCAAATGTAAAATTCCCTGGCAGGAAGCACACACTTCATGTGAACTCCTGCCCAGATCATTCCTGGGGAAGGAGACCAGCAAAACCCCAGGTCTCCATCTCACAGCTTAGATGTTTCAACAAAGCCGTGACCAGAAACAAACCACACACACTCGGCCCAAGAGTGGCTCCTGCACGTGCAGTCCTGGCTCTTCCCCCCCAGCCAAGTGGGTTAAATAACTCTTGAAAGACTTCCAGGGCTCAGTCCAGTCACAAAGAGACGTATGCAGTCCCAGGACCAGAAAGCTCCTAACACATTGAGCGCTTGGGCTGCATGATGGGTTTCCAAGGCCACCAGCAGAACCACCTGTTATGATTCACCAATGAAGGCTTTGAGGGAGCCAGCAGTGTAATATGGTTCCCCCTACCCTGCTTAAACAAGGGAGGTGGCTGGCAGAGCTCACTCTGCAAGAAACAGGCTGGGGAGCAGGGAGATGGAAAAGCAGAGAACAACCTCCAGTATTAGGCATTTACTCTCAATTCCCCCTTACAATTCGTTGCATCATGGGAATGTACAGTTGCCTAAACAGGCCTGTGGTTTCACGCAGCTCCCCTCATATTTCACAGATACCAGCAGAGCCTCTTATCAGTTCACACACAATACACCTACAAAAGCCAAGTGAAAACACTGGGCAAGTACAAAACCTTTCGTTTGGGACTTGAAGAAATTCAATTGCTTCATACTTCCAAAGTTATCCCTGGAGGCTGCCAAAATTCCTGTCCAGACTTTCCCCAGACCACCAAACTCAAGACGACATGCAAGTCAAAGATCCCAAAGGGATTTTCCACTATCTGTATGAGAGGGAGCATTTTACTGCCTTGGTGCCAGCAGAATTCTCCTTCTGCCTCTAACCCTTGGCCTTTTGCTCACTAGTATAATAAGCAACAGCTTAAAAAAGTATATTCTGATATGCAACACCATCCCACCTCCTCCCAAAAAACAATCAGGGGGAAAAAAACACTTACTTTTCTGGGCTTAACTTTGTCTTGTAAGTCGTACTGGCCTATTCCTTTGTAACTTATTCCAAGCCACCATGGGATTCCTTGTTTATCCTGAAAAATGGATGTCTCCATGAACCAAGAGCTACTTAAGAATTAAACAAATCCAAGATTACAGCCCATTTCATTCTGTGACAAGTACGAGTAAGTACTGAATAAAGTTGGTTTTGGTTTTTTTTTTTTTTCAAACAAATTGATGTGAAATGGATTGCTGGAGTGAATGTGGAAACTTTCTCCCTGCCATCTCAGGCAGAGGCAAGAACCAGGCGGTGGTTGTGCAAAGCGGACAAAAAAGCAACAGTGCTGCCAAAAGAAGGGGGTGTCACTCATTGCAGGAGTGGTGGTGGTGGGGGGAGGATATGGGACAGAAAAATAACATGGCCAATGACTGCATCCACTCAATTCAGGCACGGACAGCCACAGGAGGAGAGAACAGTGCAAAACATCAGCTTCTCAGGTACCACAGTCATGGCCATGACTCAAAGTAAGGAGATGACATCTGCTGATCTCTTCTGCACAAAACACTTTGGCCCAGGCTCTGCTCTATAAATGGGAATAAATGGTGTATTTCCAGCAGTCACCAAAAAATATTTCTCCACACTTCCCCACTCCAAGTACGCACCCACTAATCACCTGCCACTCAGTAGTGTTTTCCACACTGTGTTTTTTTACTCATCTTGATTAGAAATATCTCTGGGGAAACTATTAACTCCTCCAGATCTAGAAGTAATATCTAGTTTAATTAAGATTATATGAATTTTGCTCCTGATAGGATTACAGATGGTTTTACAAAGATTCTTTTCTATCTTCTGTAGCACAGAATGCTTTGCTGTGCTCTGGAAACAATTTGTAAATAATTTTGAAGGGAGGGAAATGATAGAGGTTGAAAAAAGCCAGGTTTAGTACTGATAGAAGGGTACCAAATTATCAAACTACTCCTATAGGAATGTAATCACATGTAATAAGCTAAACAATCACATTATCTATGGGCATTTACTAACCTTTACTCCATAGTAATGAACTCCATATGTTGGCAAAGCTTCTACCACTTTCATGTACCTGTAGACAGATTTATAGTGTATCAGATGATTTTCTCTGGAGGGAATAATATCTATTAACATTTTATTTTTCACACATTCAGTACATGACATTTATCATTTCAACATTTTCAAGGGCTTAATAATTGAAGACCCATGTTTTCATTAAAAAAAAAAAAAAATCATCATCCAGGCTTGGGGAAAGAGGTGATATCTTGGCCCTGCTAAAGCAAATGGAAAATCTCCCTTACAATAAAGTGTTCAATCTCTTATCAGAAGGTCAGAAAACTGAAAGTAAAAATTCTGCACTGAACATGTGAGCCTTTTGGGAAATGTTGGCAGTAAAGACCTGCCTAGAATTATTCCATTATGGTGCTCTGGTTACAATAAACAGGCTCCAAAGGAAAGTGGTTATGCCATTGCACTCAGACAACTGCTGAACAATCTTCTTCCTTTTTCCCTATTGAAAGAAGTCCCTGAGTTATGGGGAGTTACAGGCATCAACGTATGTGAAAAAAACCAATCTACAAGTCGTCCACATAACCCAACCATGGCAGTCATCTCAAGCTTCTTGGTTTGTAACACATCCCAACTGCATTTGCCTGCAGGAAATACTTCAGTATTAATGGTAAATTAAAAATAAAATTCCACAGGCTCTGTATGCATCTTGAAAGACCTTGCACTTTTAAAGCCAAATCCTAAACATCTCAACAAACATGCCTTTGGTCTTTTAACAGGACCTAAGGTAATAGTCACCCTGAAGAGTTTGGTGTGAAAATTAATTGATAGCAAGGTAGGGTATGGAGAAGAGTCTCCCAATAAGGTAAGGTCCAAGTAACTTTTATATTTGAGGTATCCGAATGAGGATACACAACCTTAACTGCAATCCTGTGAAGCGTGAAACTTCCAATAATTTAACTTTGAAATATAACTCAGTAAAAAAAGAATCCAACAGACAGAAATGGTAAAGTTCACAATGGATAGTGACCAAAACAGTCTGTGGTGTCACTTCTCAACAATAAAAAAAAGAAAAAAGAAAAAAGAAAAGTAAAATACCATCTTAACGTATTAGCAAGTGTTATACTCACTGAACAATGGCTTGTCCTCTGGTCAGACCTTTAATTTGTGTATAATGCTCAATTACTCTGTCCTCACTGCAAAACAAGCAAAAAAACCCAAATCAATTTAGAGGCTCCGGGACTTTTTTTTTTTCTATGCATGACAGCATCTGTTGAAATTCAGCCTCCTACTTGGAGTGTCCCTCTGTACATTTCTCGTTCTGCTTTACATTCTCTTTCTTACTGATTTCTTTCCCACCCTTCATTAAGCAGAGTGGAGCTGCCTGGCTGATCCCCACCACCGCACGCTGCGTTCCAGACTAATTAATGAATCATTTCGGATCAGCCTGCCCTGCTGCAGATGCTGCTGCAGAATAATGGTACTAATTGTATAAATTCATTTGCAAGTTCTACAGGACCGAAACTTCAAAGGACGGTTAATGCTCCACATGTAAGACAGAAGTTAAATCAGAAATGTTTTCATCTGGGGGTATTTTTTAGCCCTGACATTTTGCAGGTGAAGAAACCCATAGATTTGTCAGCAATGACCTTTTTGCATTTTTCCCATTTGTATGTCAACATTTTGGTTTTGCAGAATCAAAATTAACTATGCATTTAAGTGTCAGAAAAAGGTAAAGAAAAAAAATCCAGAAGTATTAATTTTGGGAAAAAAACCTGAATCATAAGCAAGCTGAAAATCCATCAGGTACACATCAAGCGTAAAAGAATGAAACAAACCAGGGAGTCAAACTTGAACGAAGGACATCAACTCCAAGGAAACAATACCATTGATTCATCCCAAACAGCAGATTCAAGCCACAAAACTGGACCTGCCTTTTTATTTCTAGCTTTTCTAGCTCATTTTCTCCCCCCATCCTGTCGAGGAGAGCAGCTGGGTGGGCAGCTGGCAGCCAGCCAAGGTCAATCCACCACAGAAGCTCTACTGCAAGACAGCTGAAGAACAAGGTGCTCTTTGCAAATGAGTCTTGGCTGGACTTCAGATTTCAGGTCTTTCTAATACATGGTCCTCACATATTCTGATCCAGCAGATTCTGATCCAGCAATTTGATTTGAGTGAACTTTCAATGAGGGATTTGCATAATTTATAACCTTCTAAAAAACTGGAAATGCTTGAACATGAGCAATTAACTTCAAGTCTTCTATCCACAGAGGCTGGAAACTTTTAAACAGTTTTGCAAACTCTTTTAAAAGTGATCTTGTCATTACCATTCATAGCATAATTTACATTTTTAATTAAATAGCTCACCAGTAAGCAAGCGATGGATGCTCCTGTAGTGTCTTGGTAGGAAAGACAGGCAGTGTCTTCAAGTCTTTTCTAGTGTTTTCATCACTAAAAACCAAAAATGGCACAGAGTCACTGCTGGTGAATCACAGATGCAATCACTAGTTTCAGCAGAAGGAAAGGGCTGTATTTGCTACTCAAGAACCTGGTACATTGCCCCATATCAGACTGTCATAGCATCGTAACTTTATAGGCCCTCTCACATGACAAATGATGGATATGGTGTCACACAGGCTCACGTTATAACTCCTTATACAGACACGTGATTCTCTGGCCACCGTGACGGGAGCACCGTATCAATATTTATTTCGCGCACACTCATTCTATTTGCCGACTGCAATGTGAGCCCTGACACAGCTGCAAAAGGAAAGCCTCTGCCCAAAAGCAAGGCTCGTAGTGCTAATTTTTGCTTTATCTTTAGCTAAATCCTACCCCCAGACAATAAATTTCACGAAGCAGTGGGGTATTTGTCAAATCTCACAGTTTAACACCGATCTGATTCAAAACAAAGGGTTTCCATTCATACGCTTGAAAATATTTTCACTGAAAATAGCTTTCCTAGACTGCTCATTCTACAGAAAGTTCAAATACTTTGGACTCCAGGACTAGCCCGGAATGAAAGAAAAGGAGTTATGTGAATGCAGTTTGTCACAAAGTTGTCATCCCCAGCAAAATATAAAAAAAAAAATTAACAGGCGTCAGTAAATTGGTTAATATTTTCCCCTTATATGCTCCATTAATTAATCAGCTGGAACTCACATGCCTCATTTCTGCAGGATTTCTGCGTGCCTTCACAGCAGCACCAACAAGCACAAACATGACTTTCTATGTGAAGAATGCATCAGTCTCATCCATCGGCATCCACCTCAACTGCATCCGTGCTTTCCTTGAAGGTGTTTTCCTGCTCCCGACCTCTATTTTAATCTGATTCCTCTATTAAGAGGTTTCACCTGAGTTATGTTCCTTCTCTTCCCTCAAAATCAGCACGCTGTTCATCAGCAGAGCGAACGAGAGCATGGAAACTGCTCTGTGGGCACCACGGATCAATCCCTGCAGTCAGAGGAGGCAGCAAACTCCTACCACATTTCCATCTCACGCGGCAGATGCGACATGGAAGGCACAGTAAGTGAAAGCTTTTTGCTTCTCAGTGAGCACAGGCTAATCGCTCTGCAACCTTTTTCCCCAAGCTCTGATAATGTGCCTCAACCCTGACTAAGAAGGACCACCTCTAGGGACAAGGAAACAGTTCAATCAACAGCCTATTTATTCTTCAGTGTCTTTGATGAAGTTGCCAAGAAAGGGGTCAATTAGCACCGAGGAGCTGTTGTTGCTGAGCTTTGCTGAGGCTCTTTTGCCAGGAATATGCACTTTTCTTTGCATGCTGGCCAGCACCCAAGGGCCACAAACTGGGACAGCTGGGCAGAAAATCAGCATCTCTCCTCCCACTGCCCCAGTACAGCCAATGCTCACAAAAGCTGAGGGGGGATGGGGGGGGAGGTGGTGTTATTCACCCCTTAAAAGCCCATTTTGATAGGATCAGAAGGCTGCAGGACATCTTGGCTTGCAGCAAGAAGGTAGGTTGCCAGGGGATTGTAGGGACACATGAAAATGCAGACATCCCCCTGGGGCCTTAGAAACAGAGAAAAAAAATAAAACAAAAAAAACCACAAACAAACAAAACCCCCCAAACAAACAAACAAACCAACCCCACAAAAAACCTAAACAAAACAAACAAACAAAAAAACAACCAAAACCCAAAACAAAAACCCAAGCCTTGAGCAACCTGGCCTGATCTCACAGCTGACTCCTCTCAGAGCAGGTGGTTTGGCCAGACAATCTCCTGAGATCCCTTCCAACTTCAGTCATGGGCTCAGAGGAGAATTGATTATTACAGTAAAAATTTCCTCCTATTTTTAAGTCTTGACTGATCACTGCAATAGCTGTTGTAGCAGCTGGGGTTGGCAGGGATATGCAATGAAGTAGGAGAGGTTTGGGAAGGAAGCAATAACAACATAGCTTATTTTTACCCAACGAAAGGGCTGTTTCTCTAAATATAGATTCTAAACCCACAACATTGATAAATAGTGGTTTAATGGCTGGTCTCTACACCCTTATTTAGAAACCTCATTGCCTGTGAACAACAGAAGGCCCAAGCAAGGGCTGAAGCACTAAGGAGGCTGATGCCAGGGTACAAGAGCTGAGCAGAGGCAGCCAGGCAAGGAGGACAGGTCACTCCCCAGCTGTCACCACTGCAGCTGGGTGGAAAGCTCCCAAGCTCTCCTTTGCCAACCATTATGGTACCAGTAGCCTCCCCATCACTGACACTCTGCAGAAATGCCACAAATCCTGGAAGCTGCATCCTAGCATGCTCTGAAATGCCACTTTTTGCTCAAGTTATGGCCTCCACGAAGCTACTCACTCATTTGTTTTTTGGGCCCCTCATCTCTGGACCTGGTTGACTAGCAACTTTATCCTCATCAAATGACAAAACAAGGGCACTAGTTAAGCTCTGAGTGATGAGCAGCAGGTCATCAATATGGAAATGTCTACCACTGAAAGTAAACTGAGAACCAGCCAGCCAGCACACCCACCTCCCCAACAAGGTTTCTGGGCTCTGTGCTGGGACATAGAGCGACCAAAGGGCTGCAATCATGTCTGTGCCATGAGGCAGGACATGGCCCTCCAGCACTGACCCAGAACCACAGACCCTGGTGCAGTTCATTAACAGGCAGAAGCCATGGAGCTGTGACAACTTCCAGAACAGCTGGACCTTTTCTATTCTGTCAATCTACAAACCCATCCAACTGCTCACAATAGCAGAGAATACACTTTTTTTGACGAGGCAAAGTTGGCCCTTGGGACTTGCTTTCCTGAAGGGATCCAACCTCCTTCCCTGAGGTTCAGACACACTGTCCCATCCATCTGCAGCTGGAGCAAGTCCATCAAAAAGGACTTCCAAGTCCCAAAAGTCTCTGAGAAGGCAAATGAGGATTTTATTTTTTCCTGTGCAATTGTAAGATAAAGGATGAAATGATCCTAAAAAATGCAAAAGACCTGAGAGAAACAGGGCACTGCTCCTTGTACACTGGATGCCTTCAGACAGCACACGCTGGCACGCAGCAGCCCAGATCTGCTGACTGCGTGACCGAGGATTAGCATTTGGGATGATTCACGGCTTCAGGGATAATAAAAGCCTTGAGTGGTTCTCCCCCTCCTTCCAGAGAGTTCATTATCACTTCATCTGCACCAAGGAGAGTAAGCATGTCTCCCCTTGACCTTCAGGATCACTTTCCCAAGCCCTCTGAGACCCAACCGCTCCCCAGAGGTGACACCTCCAGATAGCAGGAGCGACGGTTTGAATTATTACCTGTTCCTGTTTGGTTTCACAACGAACACAGGGCAATACAGAAATCACAGGGCAGAAAGCTCCGGCTCCAGATGTCCAACTGTCTACGCTATCTCCCAGCCAAACACATCAGTGTTGTATTTGGCGTGCCCATGGTCAGTTCTCATCAGGGTAGGAGGAGGACTTGGCTGTTGGGACAGAGGCCCACTTACATTTAATCTCACCTCTGCTACAGAGGGGGCTTCTTAACTGGTGGTTCTTGGCATGATTTCAATATATGAACTTAAACCGCCCAGACTCAATAGGCTGACCATTTTTTGGCAAAAGCTTTGTTTATTCCCCAGGAGGAGAACATAGGCAACTCATCTCAAGTATTTTTCCATTATGGAGAAGAATTAAAAGAAAACAAGCAGCCAGACCTTTTCCTTCCTATTCCAGCCTCTAAATGGGAGTTTTCTCTCTGGCACACATCAAGCAGAAATTTAATTGATCTGGGCAATGTAAATGAAAACCTACATTAGACCCTCCTCATGCCAAACCTCAGCTTGCACTCTCGCTACTGTCCATACTTAATTTTCTGTCCCAACATGAACAAATGTTGGGCAAGATGCTATCCCCAGCAGCACACCTTGCTCATCAGTGCCAGCTCCACCGTGATGGAAGGGCAGCTTGTCTCTAAATCACCCAATAGCAATATTAAATCACATACCATGCCATGGACAGGACTTCCCACATTCAAACTACCATCTCTAGCAGCAAAGCAGGACCAATCCCACAGGTTTGCTACGACCTGCTGATGTTACAGGGAAATTTTAGCCATCTTGCTAAAACCCCACCAGAAATCTGTGAAGGAACCAAGCCAGACTAGCATGGCACGCTCTGCCTAAAGTGCATTACTGAACATTTTAAATGACTTATAAATTTATGCTCCCAGAAAGAGCATTTTCACAGCCTGTAATTGAGTGATACAACACTCCCTGCGAGGCAAAGATTTACAGAACCATGCTAATTAGGACCATTTGTCAATGGCTGCCCAGGCTTTTCCCTGTGCCCACTGTCAAAAAGAGCTTAGGCCTGTTACTAGGGCAGGTAAAAGCTCAGACACGGTTAATGAGATTAGCATAAAACATGAAGGGCAACAGACACACCCAGAGCAGCAAAAGCCATATACAGGACTCCAACATAAAAGCTTATCGGCCCACATCACCTTGTAAATATTAACAACTTGATAAGAATAGGACTTCAGACAACTTCACAGTGACTGCAGCGCTGGCAGGCGAGTCCACCTCTGCTGAATTGCCTTGGTAAGACTTCACATGGTAGGAATTTATCACTGGGGGGAGAGTGCAGTGGATAGTGATCCTCCTCTATTCTCAAAGCCTCATGACCTTACCTAAATACTTACTCTTGTGATCATTACAATGGAATCAACTCCTGGGTCTTTCTGAATGCCCCTATTTAATATTTGCTTAATTCTGGAAGCGAATTTTAGGCACACCACAGGTAGAATTTAGAGTGGCCTTTTTTTTTTTTTTTTTTTTAAGAAAGTATCAACCAATCTTTCAAGCTAACTTAAAAGTTATTTCATGGACACCTAAAAATCAGCAGACACTTCTGAGAATCACACGTGAGACACAAGGAAACGTGGAGCTTCACAGCTAAAGGACAATACAATATTACCCTGCACTGTGAAAATGCTTCAAGCACTTCCCATTTGTTTTTTTCTTAATATTCTGCTCAAGATATTAAGAGTTAACAAAATAAATGCATAGAAGCAGCACACAATTACACTAGATACTTGGAAGCTTGATGATCTAAGTTTTCAGAGGCCTGGTCAGGTTACTCAGATGATGTTAGCAGTGGTCCTACTTCCTGAGGATAACCACTGAATTCCTCTGCTGTGTGTTTACAAGCAATGTTGTAACAGTACAAGAATATTCTGTGTCAACACCCACACCCCAGCCTGGTGCTACAGTGACTTTCTAAAGTGACCAGGGTTAGGGTAGCATCACCAAAATCTCCAAAGTGCTCCCTATTCCATACATTCACAGATGAGAGCTGGCACCATGGACCACTGCACTGCAGCTGGACTGCTTCACCAACAGGTGCCTTTTCTGTAGGCTTTTGTTTTGTTTTAAAACAAATGGAAGGGCAGAGGAGCATGGCCACCCCATGCTCCCATGGAAGCTGGTCTGCCTTTCAAGGTACCGCAAAAAAACAGGTGTTGGGGAGGAAGCAGAAAAGCAATAGAGGGGAAAAAAAAAAAAAAAAGAAAAAAAAAAGAGCGGGGTTAAAAGTGCAAGAGGAAAAAAAAAAGGGGGGTGAAGACAGAGAAGGGAAGGTACAGGGAGAGCCAATGGATTTAGCAACTTTTGAGTATGTCAGAGCAGCAGGATCTTGGCAGCAGGATTATGAAATGTGCTCCCTGACAAATCCTCGTTTGTGACAAATGCCAGACGTTTCCCATCATTTCCCAACCTTTCAGTTTATGGTCTGCTGGCACACTCAAGAACGTTACTTTTCTGTTGAAGGAAGACCAGAATCCAGAAAGGCCATGAACAAGAGGCTCCCACTGGCACAGGACAGCCAGAGTCAAACCTTAGCCCCCCCTCCCCAGGCAGCAGATAGCTTTGCCGGGGGCAGGGCTGCAAAGTCTGCCACTTGATTTCCAGATAGGAACCGCCTGCTCAGAAAGGTATTTGAAGGAGCATTTCTAAGAGCCTTGCAAACCCTGTACAATAAAAGGACCATGATAAGCAGTATGGATGGCTTTTTCAGCACCAGGCTTCTTGTACATTACACTACAGCCATGCTGTGGATACCCACACTGAGCTTCAAAACCAGCTTTAGTTCCACAGCTCAAGGGGAACCTGCACCGAACACAAAGCGTGGCTTGGGCTTGTCAACTCTCTCCCACACTTAGCGCAGGCTGGGCCACAGCCTTAGACCCCCAGGCCTGACCAGCTCCAGCCCTGTTCCTTTAGGCTAATTTCCTTGCTTCCTGAGCTCTGTCTGACTCTCAGAAAGAACAGCAGCAGTGCCTACTCATCTCACAGGGCCATGGTGACCCTACTTGTTGGCTTTTGGAAGATCAACCAAGAGTACCAAGGAAAAAGCAATATTTCTCCTATCAGCTGTATGCAGACACCTCTCTATCTGAGGATATGGGGACAAGACAAATGAGAATGTGAGCTGCTCCCAGAGCCACCTTGGCAGATGAGTCAGTGTTTCTACTTCCACTTTGCAGGTGAGCAGCATGGTGCTGAGGAAGCAGCTCTCTGACCAGAGAAAATCTGTGACCTGAACCTGACCTAAATTCTCATTTCACATGAAGAGATGTAAAAGACATATGGATATTGTGAAGATAAAACCCTTTGGTCATCAAACGAGACACCTCCCATCAGTGATGGCTCGCAGGCCCATGGATCTGGTACAGCACATCCATGCTTGCAGAGTGGCTCGGCCATTCCAATAGCCCACATCAGCAGCTCTTCTCCATCAGACCAGATGGGAAGCAGAAAGGCTCTGCTTTACCTGGGGATTTACTGCAGAGCAGAAGATGACTATTCACAGTTGATACAAGGCTTGAAGGATCTCAAACACTTCCTCGCAACAACAGACTGTTTTTTCTAACATTCACAGTTTCTTCCTGTTCACACAAAAGTCAGCTTAGCCATATTAGTTGTGGGGTTTTAGCATGTCTGAGTACAGCAGCAAAGTTTAAAGCTTGTTATCACAGCCCTGTGTGCTGATACAGAGATACATGGAACCGCAAGAAAAATAATATATCCAAATAATGATAAAGACCTGATAAATCTGGAAAAACAAAAAAAACCCAAACTGTGGCTGAAAACCCATCGTTCCGTTTCCTAAAGCAGAAAATACACCCCACGTGATAGATCCCAACCACAACGGGAAGGAAAAGCAAGAGAGATTTATTTCTGCTTTTTAAATAGGAGGATGTTATTCAGAGTCAGACCAGAGCCCAAACTCCTGCTCACAGCTGACAGTGCAAGGCTGCAGAAACTCTCTGTAGACCTGACGTTTTCCAGATATACAACAGAAGGGAGGTGAACACTTTATAATGCAAAAGCCATGAAACTGAATTTTACAACAGGAGAAGGCAATGTCTTTTAATGCTGAACTTGTACTTGCAGCAATTTCTAGGGACAAGGGGGGAAAGCATCTTTCACTTAAGGCTGTTGATGCCACGATGCTACTCCAAGCCTAACAGCTATGACAGTAACACATTTCCAGTTCCCTGCATAGGGCACAACTTGGAGGGGATGATGACTTTTCTGGCACCATGGTCATCTTGACTCATCCGCTCTGGATGCAGAGCACACACAAAAGCCCTCCCTAGGCTGCTGGGCTGTAGCCACTACAACACTACCTCTCTGAGTTAAAAATACCTTAAAGGAAAAGAAATACAAAGAAAAGAAAGGGCTGTGGAGGGACACGAACAAAACACAGCAACCCCTTTGCTGCCCCTTGGGAAGCTGTACAAACATCATGCATATGAAATCTAAAACTGCCATAATTACGTGTAAATATTAAAAGTTGCATTGCCATATGCAAGTCATAAATCCCACGAGATCAGATTATTAAATTACTGAGAACAACTCTTCATCTAATCCTTTTTGCTCATTTTACCCACTGTGCTTCCAACTAATTCAGCTTAATTCATCTGCTGCATAATAAGCATACTATACAAATTACTCATGAGCCCACAGAACTGCTTTAAAATAGGAAATTGTAAAGAACAAAAAAACCCCAAACAAAACATAAGTAAAAAAAAAAATTTCACATTACTGCAGACACGACATACATTTTGGTCTGCCCTGAACTGCATGAATCTACAAATAGCACAAGCAGAAAAAACCCTCTTGCTGTTAACAAGTCTAGCAGAAAATTAGGGTATTTACTATGTGGGGTTTTTTGCTAATTGCATTTGGTTTACACATAGAATTTCCACTTTTTATTGAAAAATAAAGCACCAGGAGACAACTGCATTTTCATCTCAGAACTGCTGCCTAAATGCTCAGGGACATGGAGTTGAGGGGCTGCTGCCCGTTCCTCATGGTACACTGGGGTGTCACACCCCAAAATGAACTGCAGTGACTGATCAAGAAAAGCAAGACTTGCACATTGCTAGAGAAAAATTACTGGTTTTCAATCAGTTTTTCTTTGAAGAGGGTATAAAATCCAATTAGAGAGCTCTTCGGGAATGTGGGTCTCTGGTATCTGTCAAGTAGAAGAATCATTATCATTGAAATATCAAATATGTATCAAACATGACTTTCTCTAAACTTACTTACTTAAGTACCTTGGTTCATTAGATGTCCCCAAATAAAGTGAAATAAATAATCAACGCCCTCAGCAAACAGGCTCCAAGTCAATAAATCTTCACTCATCTTGTTTCAAATTAGTTCTTTATCACAAAAGAGCGAGCTCAGGAAAGCACACAGTTGGGGTTGACCGAAACAGAGTTAATGGTTCACAAACAAGTGCCTAGCAAGGTATTTCTCTTTAAAGTGTGCAGAGTTGCAGCTGACAGGCAAAATACACAATGACTCACTCATCAAACAAGCAGCCACGGAGCACAAGGAGCACAGCCCCATTGCCAGTGCTGAGCACTGATTTCCAGCCAGACCAGCACAGCCCATGGGGAGCGGTGGGTCACACTGGAGAAAGCCTCTCCTAATACCAGTGCACGGGCATTTCAAAGGTGCACGTGGATGTAAAAGAAAATGAGAAATGAAACCATAGTGCTGCCTAGGACAGGCACTTAGGATGGGTGGCCAGAGAGTGAATCCCATGGTGATCCACTGCCTCTCTTTGGTATCACCAACTGATCTGTGTGAAGGGAAATCCTTGTGGGCACCCAGACTGGGCTCAGGTCTTTGGTCTCCACATGAGACCAGAACAGATGTCCCCTTGTAACTCATCCCGAATCCCCATGGCCCTGGAAGAGATCTTCCAGTGAAGGAGTCACAACAGGTCTCCTTCACCAACAGGGCAACCTAAGGGGAGCAGGCCTGTGGAGGAAAAGGGTTTTGTGCTGGGGACCTGACACCCATGGTGTGTGCCCACTTCAAGGCTTTCTGTAAGCCAGCTGTAGCCTGGCTCCACAGCCTGAGCACCCATTAGTGGCCAGCACTCATGAGATGCCATTCACACCCCCACAGATTCACCTTGGGCCCTCTGGAACCTCTCCAGGATGCAAAACAGAGATATGAGTAGCAACAGCTGGGAGATTTGGGCCAAATTTGCATTTCTGCTCCGATCTTGGTCCCAGACACAGCCACACCTGGAGTTTTGGTCATATGAATCTAGTGAGATTTCCAAAAACAGGCTGGACAAGCTGCCTCCAACAAATCTCAGGTGTGTCCTGTTTCTGAAGCCACCTTAATGGTGTGGTAAGCAGTGCAACAAACAAGTGCTTTGCTATCAGACAATTATTAACTTCTTCCAAGCAGTTGTTTTCTAGCACTGCCCACATTATCCTTTCCACATTCTTTTCTACCAAGAGATTTTCTGATTTGTCTGGCAAAGCAGTCACCTTCCCAAGAAAACGCTACCCAAAAATCTAACAGTGAGCACTACTCTTAATCAGGAGCAAACTGTTAATACCGGTTTTCTGCACCTAGACCAAGCAACTTCATATTTTCCTCAGTACAATTTGTAAATTCAGGAGTTTCTGAACCAATTACTCCATAACCTCAGTTTGCAGGAGACAACCTTTTCCTCTTACAAACTGTGTTTATCACCCATGTAATGATAAACCACGGTGCCTCGCACATGTCAGCTATCAGGAATTCATTATTTTGTCTGTGTTATGTTATACCAGTCGGGAGTTATCTTTGCAGCCCACAGGCCAGAATCAAAATCGAATGCGTCAGCTATTTAAAGAAAATGGAAGCCCTCCTCCAGCAATTTAATTAACTTTCAGGGAGCATGGCTGAGTTTCAGTCCTAGAAACATTACTGGGGAAAATATGATCTAAGATTATCTGTCAGAAAATAAAACTTTTTTTAAAAGCTACTTTGCTTATATAGTCTCTGTAGCTAATCTGATTTTAATAAACATTTTTGCTAATGCTGGAAGGACAGCATTTAGGGCATCTCAGTTATAAACTGTCTCTTATCAAGCCACAAAGAAAAATAATACTATATACTAATGCACAGCATTTTTGAGGGCAGATGCTTAGTCTGTAAACTAAATACAGCTAAATCATTTCTTTCCCAAGGAGGCAAGACTTTATATGTTGCACATTTACATGATGAATAATTACCAGATTGATCTACTTTGCTTGCCTGCCAAGATACTGGCTTTCCTTAAAATTTAAATAATATTTCTAAAATAAACAGAATATGGACCTTTTTCTCCAAAACTGAGCCACACCAGAAGCTGCAACTGGAATCAAATTTTCTGTGTAAAATCCTCGCATAGAGTTCAAAACCCAAAATTTTGTAAAACCAGGCTTGTAGCTTTTTCTGTTTCATTTGCAAGTAAGAGCATTGGAGGAGTGCAATTAACTAGTGCAGAGTTTCAAAACTACTATTAATGACTAATACTTTGCTTTGGGTTCTTATTACAGGAGCTAGAGAAAAACTGATAGGAAATCAGTTTAAACAGTGAAGCAGTCAACTGGAATCCATAGATCAGTTGTGAAAAGTGAACATGAGCAAAGCACTACATCCCTTCTCCCGAGCAAAACCTGCTCGGTGGTTGCACACGAAGGCAGAGCACCAGGGACCTGCAGCATCCCAGACTCAGTGGAACATCAGAGCTGCAGAACTCTCACAAGGAACTGCTCTGCCCATGGCAGCCTCAACACTGTCCCATGTAAGGGGAAGAGGAACAGCTCACCAAACATCCCTGTGACATGGTCTTCATCACACACAGGGGGTAATCATCTGTGTCTGGGATCACAAGTTGGGTAAACAGGAAAAGGAACTGGGTGTGCAGTGAGCTACACCAATCATGGTCCACTGTCATCTTTGTTAATCATTCCTCCTGCAGCCCACAGTCATTTTAGACTGCCTTTGAGAAACCAGAGCTGTCCAAACCAGGCACATATGCAAGGAACATGCTGTGGGAGCAATTCTGAAGCGTGTACTTAAGTTTTATCAAGATGTCTTTAAAAGCCAGGGTGCTCTCAAAGTGGGACATGGATGGTTTATCTTACATAAAGCCTCTCTCCAAATGGTAAGGGCCATATCCTTGTCCTAACAGCCCATCCAAGAACCCTGGGGTCCTACTGCAAATCACCTGCAAGGGCCAAACCCCAAAGACTCTGATATTTTCATGCTGTCAGTGCTAACAGACTGCCAAGTCCCCCCAAAGTGACCTTTGTGGTGGAGAAATTAAAAGTTTTTACTTTCTCCAAGCGCCCACACGTCAGGTTTACTCACTGAAAATAAACAGATTTCAAAAGAATGTGCTCACCCACTCAGCACAGGGTAAGGGAGGGTGTTTCTCAGGAGATTGCTGCTCTCTGCCATCAAGACGTTATCTGAGAATTTGAGCAGTGGATTTGGACAGGGGTTACTACAGAGCCACAGGAGTCGGAAGCCTTCAGACCCTGGTACTCATCTGCCTGTCCCCAGCTGAGGCCAGCAGGAATGCCGCACAGTAACCCCACCACTGGATGCATCCACCTGGAAAAGCTCCCTATGGGATGCATAGAAAAAAATCAGCCAGGCAGAGATCACCAGCATTGTCTGGACTGGCCCATTTTTCACTTCCAGAAAGTTAATCTGTAGGACTTGAGGCAATTCTTTTATTTACCCGCATCCATTCAGCACTAATCCTATATATATATATATGAAAAAAAATTAACCCATGCGCTCTCACACACATGCAGAAATGGTGCAAGAGCCACACTCCAGGAAGAGATTCAAAGTGGAATTGCCAAACAGCAGCAAAGAATGAACACGCCAAGCCAGAGACACCACAAACGGAGGCAACTGGGCTGCACAAGCAGCACCGCTGCAAGGATGTGCTCTTTGTATCACGGGTGAGTTTGGCTGGGGAAACCAGTCCTGCAGTATCTTTAAGATACGCTGGTAATTAAGCTAGTGTTTTATCAGCAGTGGTCCAAATGACCACTTGTGATATGTAAAATGAAATTCCTTCACTTCTGGTGTGCTCACAGGGCCTGGGACAGCTGTCCGTGCTCATCTGCTATGGAGGCGTAACATATGTTTTATTTAACAGAGGAAATAATTGCTGCAGCTATTTTCATGCTACTGTTAGGGGAAGAGCTGCACTTAGAAATCACTCTTGTAGCAGAGTATTTCTCCCTTCAATTTGCTTTAAATACTGTTGAAGGTAACCACGGGCACCCCATGCCTTGCAACATGTCTGCAGAGACATGGAAAATATCCATGAACGCAGGTCTTGGGCACGTGAAGCAATACTTAGCAAACCTATTTATGGCAAATGATAAGGAGTCAGTGTTAAGTTTAAACCACAGAAGGGAGGTTTTCACCACGAGGGGAGCTTTTAACCTTAACCCCTTTTCTTGAGAATTGAGAGCACGTGCCACCTTCTTGTCAACTGAGCGACAAGTTCTCTGGTTATCTGTGCCTGAACTGAATTAAGCTTAGGTTGTATTAGGGGGTCCCAGTGACATCAGGCAAGATGAGATGTCTTTCTAGAGAAATATGCAGCACACTGCAGCTGAAAGCAACATACTGTGGGTCACAAAGCAGGTCTACAGCATGAACAGGAACAGAAGTTGTCCATACAGCCAGCCCATCCACTTGATCTCAGTCACAAAGACAGCCTTCTCTCCCTGCAGGCGTGAGAGCTTGCCAACAAAAAGGAGGAGTTTGTAATGGACTCCACAGAGCATGTCCTTCAGCAGAGCAGGGACTGGCATTTGGAGAAGGGGTCTTGGGCAGCAGCACTGGCACTTACTTGACAGCTGTGCATCAGAAAAAAGCACAGAGTATGTCACTGCTGCAGGCTCTGGCAGTCAGATGCGACTTGCTCCTGCTTTGGGGCTGACAGCTCTTTACTGAGCATTTTCAAAGCATGGCTCTTTAACGCTGTTGTAGCTAAAGCATGAACACCCCTCTCCTCCTATAGGGAAACTTTGCAAGCAGTAAAATATTAACATGACCAAAGCCAACCTTCTGCATTTTTATTTGCTTAGTGAGCTGTTTCTAATTGAAGGTCTTTTCCTCAGCTCTAACAGGTTTGAGTGTGACCCCATCTCCTCTCTGCAGCCAGTTATCATAACCAGTGCATGGTAAAAAAGGAACCCCAAGGGCAAGCCCAGTCTCATGATGTGGCACTAGACAGCTAAAGCCCAGCAACCAGGTCACACACCAGCTACAATGCAACTGGCAGGTCAAGTGTGGGAAGAGAGAGGCCCCATGGTGCAGCTGCAGAGGAAAAGTGGCTCATAGATCTCAGGCAGCTGACAGGCTCTGCATCGCTCAGACCGTGCTTCCACTGTGCAGGCAAGAGTTGCCCACATAAACCCAAGATGCAGTGGAGAGCGTGGGGTTTCTGGTAGGAGGAGTGGGAACTTTCTCTCAATTGCTTGTTCAGGGAGGGGAGCAAAGCGGGACAGCCTGAAAAACTGTTTTGAGTCAGAGCCTGCTCACAAAAGGCATTACTCACCCTGCAGACTCAGATTTTATCCAGCCCAAAAGTACATTTCACTTTCTTCAGCCACTGCCCATGGCTGGACTTTACCCCCATTTCTGATTGTCTGCAGTACAATGCCAACATAGAAAAATACATCCATCAAGCACAACAGTATTAGAAAGGAAAATGTTATTACCTGGAATAGTCCCCTTTAGCTTCCTACAATTGAAAAACAGTGACAGAATTAAAACATGATCTCTTCAGAACTCCTCGATTTTCCCAGCATTGTTCAGTTCCCCACTCCCACAGCTCTGTGGCCAGATCCTGACCCCAGTTACATTTAATGCAAAGCATGGAGGCTGCCTGCATGTATTCCAGAACCTGTCCCTTTACAACTCCAGCTATAGATAATTCACCTATACCATAAATAAAACCATTTCCAAAACGAGGATGAATTTCACATTGCAAATCAAATGTCACTTTTACTGCTGGAGAAGTGAAATACAATTCTCCCTCTGGCCAACCGCATCCAACTAAAGGTTGACTTTACAAGCAGGTCAGCAGTCGAGAGGAGCTGTGCTCACTTGAGATGAAAACAGGAGTTTACGCAGATCGAGCCACTGCAGCTTTGTTGTGGCACCCCGTCACATGCTGGGAGGATAAAAAAAAAGTCTTGAAAGTAGCATTTTCATAGAATATCAGATTAGAAGAGACCTCCAGGATCACTGAATACAACCTTTCTTGGCAAAAAGAAAGAAATCCATGAAATTTCATAGGAAGTTATAAATAACCAGAGTTTAAGTCTGGCTACAATAAAACTAGATTAAGGAGAGGGAAAATTGATGTAACATAACAGAGGTCAATAACATTTACTTTTAAATAAAGATTCACAGGCATAACATGGCAAATTTAGAGCATTACAATGTTCTCTTCCCAGATCTCCAAAACACATTTAAATTAAAGTTATAAATTAGAGTAAGTGATAAATTAGAAGGAAACCTGCCCAAATAAATGACTTCCATTGATGAGTTTTTCCTCCTTCCATTTAAAAATACTCCAAATAAGGTGTTACTCTCACTTGTCTATAAGGAAAACCAGTTCCTAACTTTGGTAGCTCCCCCCTCCCAGCTGCAGAGACTACAAACCACGCTGCAAGGTTTTGTCTTTAAAGGGGGAAGGAAAAAAAAAATAAATAAACCAAACACAAAGTCAGAACCCAGCTGAGCTCAACCGACTCCAAACCCAACCGAACTGCAAGAGAAAGAAGCGCTTACCTGCAAAACCAGGGCTGCCAACTTGAAGACGGTCTCGCTTTCCACTTCAATCTGCCCCTGCGCAGGGAAAAGAGCGGAACATGAACCGTGCGCGCTCCGCGCCGCTCCGGGTCGCCAGCCGGGGGCTGGGGGGGGGCAGGCGGAGCTCGGTGCCGAGCTCGGTGCCAACCCGGCGCTCCAGGAAAGCGAGTCCCGCCCGTGGGAGGCGGCGGGGCCGGAGTCCCCTCCCCGCGTCCCCTGGGCTGCGACATGCCCCCCTCCCCCTCCCGCACTTTGTGACAGGACTTTTCCTCCTCCCCCAAA